>RJWT010030225.1:0-14705 GCA_004365215.1 Cuniculus paca | reverse complement strand
CTTATTGGTTAACCATAGTTCTGTCCCACCTTATGCCCACCTTAGGAATTCCCATTCTTCCCCACCTTGGACCCATCTACTCTATAAAAAGTCCCTAAAAGACAGAGTCTCTGGCAACCCGCTCGGGACCCCTTCTGTCCCTCTGACAGAAGCTTTCTTCCTTTCTCCCAATAAATATATTCTGCTCTTAAAAAAAAAATTACCCAACTCTCTTTCTCAGGGAATTCCTTTTTGTGAATATGTTTTAGATGTTATTTAGCTCTGATCCTGTTGTTTACTTGGTCCTGATTTAACTGTAAGAGAGTATATCCTCTTAGTAAAAACAACAAAGGGATATCACTAGCACCATATCTAAAGCTATAGTTAAAATGCTCAGTGCTTCTATTTTCAAGCAAGAGCCATGAATACCTGCTTAGTTGAACCCTGTAAATTTTCAGGTCCATTCTTTTGAAATAACTGTGTAATGCTTTCTTTTCTAAGGCATTGAACTCTATCCACACACCGTACAGCCATTGTGTTCACCTTCACCTGCAGGTCACACCCAGGCTCTGTTGGGGCAGCTGCCAAGATGGGGAACAACAAATGTTCTTCTGAAAAAGCTCCTCTGTATTTTTTTCCATAAATGTATCTTTTCAGAAGTGATAAATGGTTCTGACTTTTATTTAATTCTAGGTAATCTAAGATGATAAACATTTACATGAAGTAAGTCAGCATCTAGTCTGGCATGTTGTGGAAGGTGAGGTGCAATTTGGAGACTTGGTGTATAGGAAAACATGGGGCTTGGAAGGCGAATCACAGCTCTGCCACTAAGCCAGCTCTGTAGCACAGAGCCACTGACCCTTAATGTCACTCCTAGGTCTACACGTATGTTGTGAGGGGTATTTCAGTCAAGCAGAGAGAGAGTCCATCATGAACTAGAACTTGGACTTGGACATAAGCAAGTCTTACATCCAAGTCCAACTCTCTTTCTTGTGCCATCTTTGTGAGGACTAGCTAGTCTAAAAAAAGAAAGTGGCATCATTAACATCAAGATGGATATTGCCAGAAAAAGAAAAATACAATCTTTTTTAAAGTTAATGTTTATCAGGTACTTACTAAGATCTGGGTAAGGGCTTCACAAGGAGTCACTCAGTTAAGTCTCACACCAACCTCTGAGATAGGTAGGTACTATAACCATGCTCATTTCTGAGCTGAGAAAATTGGAGTACAGAGAGGTTAGGAATATGCTCAGGGTCACACACTAGTAAACAGTGGGACTGGGATTCAAATGGATCCAGACCCCATGCTTTTTACTGTTACTCGTGGCATCTGCAAACCACATCTATTTGGACTGCATTTTGTATTGAGGTCACCTGGGTTTGTAAAATACCGGGTTGGGACTGGGCTAACCAAAACTCTTCGTTACTTGCATGAACTTGGAATATATATACTTATATCTATGTATATGTATATATATGCTTTACGGACTTCTAAGGTAAAATCTTTGTCCTTGCATGAATCAGAGGAAGAAAATGTCAAGAATGCTTGTACAAAAGGAGGAGTATAAAAGGGTTGAAGGAAATGATCAGCGTCAAGCTGCTTTTACTAATCAACTGAACAACTCTCTATCTCTTATACAAATAGAACAGGGTGATCTAAGCCAATTTTATTCCTATCTTTGGAGGGTGAGCATTGCAACTGGTACAGTTCCTGAAGATCTTTTAACACTCTCCCTGCCTCCACCCCCTCTTAACCCAGTTAAGCAAATCAAATCTAGAGGGCTGAGGACCTCTCTGTAACATGTTGAGGTGGGAGACAGTTGTGAAGAAGCTATGCAAAGAATTTGTAGAGGACACAGAAATTCGCAAATGGAATGAACTCTAAAATTTTCTCAGAGTATCTCATTTCTAATCTTCTTTTGTATTAGAGAACATGGTCTGGAGCCACAGCTGGCCAGAATTGTAAGACAAAGCCCATTTTCCATGAAGGAAGGCTGTTCTTCCCATTCTCCAGGTAACACCCTTCCTCTTGTATTCTTAAAATGATGATTTACCGGCGCTCAAACCTTCCTTTGGCCTGCCCTGCCTCACAACATCTGAAACCCTGATAGCCTCATCTTGAAGTGTGAACCAGCAGCCAGAAGAAGTATGTGAGAGAGGACACCCAGGCCAACAGCCAGCCTATGCAAAGCTCAGGAATTGGGAGAATGCACAAGCTTGACCAACAACAGGTAGGTCACATAGATCAAGCAGAGGTTTTCCAACCTGGCTGCACATTAAAACCACCTGGGAAGCTTGGAGAGACCCCCATGTTTACATTGCACCCCAGATTAATGAAATCAGAACTGCTGGGTTCAGGTTACAGCCATCCATGGTCCTGAGTGCTGTAATTGAGAACCAGTGACCTGGTGGGCAAAGAGTAAGCACAAAAGGAAAAGACCGAAGGGCAGCATAGTGAAGTCAGTTAAGCAGACAGTAAGAATTTTAAGGTGTATGTGTGTGTGTGTGTGTGCGTGTGTGTGTGTGTGTGCACGCACTGGGGATCAAACCCAGAGCCCCATACATATTGAACAAAATCCCTACCACTGACTACGTCTGCAGCCCCAGAATTTCTATTTTAGTTAGTTTGTTTGTTTGTTTGTTTTGGTATGGGGATCAAACTCATGACCTTGCACTTGCCAGACAGGTGCTTATACCACTGAGCTATATCCCCAGTCCCCAGAATTTCTATTTTTTAAATGAGAAGTATCATATGATGCTGCAGGTGAATAGATAATGCATGGGAAGAAAATTCAGTGGAGCAAACAAGGCAACAGTAGGCAGGCAGAAGATGGGAGTGTCTAGCCAGGCCTAATTGAGACACAGTGAAAATTCAGAGCACATAGGTCAGGGTAAAAATAGAGGATGGGATGTGGGAAGACGCGGGGAGTGGGGAAGACAACGTGACCAAAGAGCACAGAGAGGGAGAGTAGGCCACGACTCAAAAGCAGCCTGGTTTTTTCTCTTCTAGTCCTAGGCCCAGACATGGACAAGTCCCTAGGCATCAAGATACCTGGATCACAAAGATACAAATCTGTTAAGACAGTGAACGGCATGTACCTAAGGAACATGTATTTTTCCAGGAAGCACAACAAGGAAATCTTGAAAAAGATGCAGCCCAGCAAAACCAGGGCCAAGTGCCCCAGAGCGTCCAGGCACTCACCGAAGTTCCATAGGAAAGGCCTGCGCCTGCCAACTGGGGACAGAAGGATGGGTGTAACCACTGAGCTTCTCCACGCATGGTAAGATTTGCTAGCTAGGGCAAGCCACTGTGACTGGCAGCCTGAGGGGATGAGGACAGACAGGAGAGCAGGTCTTAGAATGCTAAGCAACTCCCACCAGCATCACGAAAGTATCTGCAGACTGATCATCTTCCCACTCCACACACTGAGCCGGTTACAAGAGCTAATGATGTGTTTGAACCATTGTTGGCCCAGTCTGAAGACAGCATTTGGACACCAATGTATTAAAATTTCTTTTACTATTCATATGAATGTAAAGACAAGATGTTTAAAATAGGCCTATCTCAGAAAGTCTTGGGCGAAGCCAGGCGTGGTGGCTCATACCTGTAATCCCAGCACTCGGAAGGCTGAGGCAGGAGGATCATTATGAGCTCAAGATCAACCTGGACTACAAAGTGAGTTCAAGGCCAGCCTGAACTGCATAGTGAGACCCTGTCTCAAAAAGATAAAAAAAAATAAAAATAAAAATAAAAAAAGAAAGAAAAGAAAGTCTTGGGCAGATGATCTCCACAATCATGTATTATGTGTATTGTATACTTTGATAAAACATGTTGCTTTTGAATTTTTATCAAAAATGAGGACATCAGAGCTGAGGAAGTAGCTATCTCATTCTTACAAATAACATGAGAAGCAGTTCTCCAGGTAGTCACTTAGTTCGATGTGGTCGTACTTTGTACTGTTCTTACCATGATATTTTTAATATTCGGTTCGACTTTACAAAGTGAATATGAACATCAGTCTTTCAGCTCATAAATTTACACCAGATTTTTCTGAATGAGGATGAAAGAGCTAAGAAAGTACTTTCCAGTACCAAATAAGGAAAACTATTTAAATTATGAGATAAAGCTCTGATGAAGAAATCTACACCATGATTGCAAATAAGACCATGATTTAGCATTCTGTCCCTTCCTAGACTTACTCCAGGGTAGGGCACCAGTGAATACTAGGACAGAATGAGAACTGTTGAAATAGAAACTTGGGGGCACCATTTCCAGCCTGTCCTTCCCTCACTTTCATGAGGGAATCTGTACCCTCTCCTTTCAGCTCTCTGATGCCACGTCTGTCTGATGAACCAAACAAAGTGATTGTTTCTCCTCTGCTGCCTATTAGATTCATCATGGAAAGTTGTTAAACATACCAATCCCCCAAAACTCATCTCTAGTATATTCAGAACTATTACATTAGATGTTGGTGAGGGATCCTTTAAAAAAAAATTCTCCTCAAGTGATTCTAATGTATTTCTAGAGTTAAGAATTACCAGAGGAGTTGTATGATTTCTATGTCCTTTTTTTTTTTTTTTTTTTTTTTTTGGTATCTGGGATCAAATTCACAACCTTGCACTTGCCAGGCAGGCACTTGGCCACTGAGCCAAACCCTGGCCCTCTATGTTCTTTAAAAAAAAAAAATCTTACAGGCTAGACAGAGGCTGAGACAGGAGGATCTCTTGAACCCAAGAGTTCAAGGTTAGCATTGGCAACATAACAAGACCTCATTTTGGAAAAAAAAAAAATTATGTTTCTATTTCATGGGGCATTTTCTCAGATTCTCATGGCAAAAAGAAAATCCAGAATAACATGGACTTCCTTTTGTTTTCAGCTATGACATACATGCAAGAGTCAATACCAACAATTAAAATGAGAAGCCACTTTCAACTCTTCCATATGGCCTTCCACAGGGAAACTTAACAGTTTTAATTAAGGAAAATTTCTAAATTTTTTTTATTTTTATTGCTAACATTTCTGTTCATTTCTTTTTTTTTTTTTTTTTTTTTTTGCGGCACTAGAGATCGAACTCACGACCTCGCATTTGCCAGGCAGGCACTTAGGCCACTGGGCTAAATCCTTTTAAATTTATTTTTCTATTTTAGAAAGCAAAACAGAAAAAAGGATAGAAATAATACAGAATTAAAATAAAACAAAACAAAACAACCCTAAGAATTGCTTCTTAAAGTGTGTCCAGTGCTTTCAGGGCACCAAAAGGTCCTTGGATGAGTGAAAGAAAATGCCAGTGGTCCAGAACTCTTGGCAGGGAAGTGCCACGCCACGCTGGCCCTCCACACTCACGTGGGAAACTGGCTCAAGGCACCCGTGAAGTCCGGCCACGGAGCTTCATGCCAGCGGAGTAGCAGCTTCTCTAAATACAATGGGACCTCTGCCACTTTGAAGATAAGCTCTCACAGGCTGCTTAAAACAATAATTCTGTACTTTCTTTCCTGTTTCTAGATTTATTTTAAGTATTAGTATAAAATGTCAGAGCAGCTGATAGTGGCCAGATCAGTTTGTATAAAGCTCAGCTGCCTGTTTGTAGTATATTACAGCTATATTTGACACAGGAAAGCACTTAATCATGCCCGCTATCAGCACACCACACCCACCTTTGTGAGGACCCTTAGAGGCTGTGAGATTTATCACTGTGAACTTGAACTGGATGGACAGGCCCTAATGGACAATGCAAGCTGCTTCTGAGAAGTTCAGGCTAAAAGTGTCCCATCCGTGACCCAACTGCCAAGAGAAAGTTCAGGAATGCCAAGCCGCCTCCCAGGGCAGGCTCAAGTGGGTCCTTTCTGCTCGGACTTTTTCCTTAAGTTACTGAGCTCTGCTGACAGGGTGAGAAATGCCCTGGGCCCCACTCTGCCTCCAAAATGACCTCTTTTGAGGGCCTCCTTAACCACATCATCCTTTGCACACAAATAAACGGAAGGCGAGGAGCATCCCTGTGGTATTTTTGCACTCAAACAGCCTCTCGAGTTGCATTTCACCTGCACTGCAGTGTGCCTGGGTGGCCGGCCCTGCACAAGGGGTCACGCCATCCATTTCCACAGTGGGTTTCTGGGACATACACAGGTAAGGAGGCTGACCGTGGAGACAAGGTCCACAGGGAGCCTCAATCCAGAATCCCACCCCTAAATCCTTCATCTGCAGCACTGGCCATGATGTCTGCTGTTCGTTTTTGAGGAGAAGTCAAGAACTCTGAGTCCTCCACCAGTCTCTACATTCCATAGTGAACACCTGACTTCTCAAAACTCTTGCTTCTCTGGCCTCTGTTAAAGGGGTGACTGTGGTCTCTGGGTATTGCAAAGGACTGGATTAGAATGGATGAGAGGGCATTATCACTTAACCATTGAACATTAATATTTCGAAGTATCTACTTGGAATTACATTCTGAAGCCACTCACTAGTCACAGCTCAGGCTCCAAAGCACTTGCTAATCCTCTCTAAGTTTGTTTCTTCATCTGTAAAACAGCAGTTATAGAATTCCATAGATTTTTTTTTTATCGTGGATACTTCCAAACTTTTTGGGGGGATGTGCTATGTTATTTTATTTAAAAATATTTAATGGACAAATGAATATTTTGTATATTCAAGGTCTCCCATGTACACATTATGTAATGATTACCACAAATTAGTTAACATCTACTATAGTTTGGATCCTTGAGTGTCCCCCAAAGGGCTATGTGTTGAAGGTTTTTTTCTCCAGCCTGTGATACTACTGGGAAGGGGTAAAACTTTAAGAAGACAGGGGTTACTGAAAGACTTTAGGTCACTGGGAGTGTGGTCTTGAATGAGGATATTGGGGCTCTGCTCTTCTGTCCACGCTGAGGTGTGTAGATTTGCTAGGTCACACACTCTCCACCCATCACATTGTTCTGCCCCACCACTGGTCCAAAAGCAAAGGGAACCAAGTGACCATGGGGTAAGACTTCTGAAACCATGAAAAAAAAATACATCTATCCACTCTGTAAATTCATTATCTCCAACATTTTGTCACAGTAATGGAAAGCTAACAGCATCCATTACCACTCCTGCCATGCATTAGAGCCTCCGAATGCATAAATGTTATAACTGAAAGTTTATATCCTTTAACCAACATCTCCCAATCTCTCCCACCTCAGGGCCTTGGTAACTGCCTTTCTGTTGTTTTGTTCTGGGTTCCAGTTTTCAAGCATTTTGTTAAAGGTCAAATAGTGGAGTAAATCACCATTTGTGTCACCGGGGCGCAAACATTTTTTTCTGGATTCTTCTAGTCTAGTTCCCATTTCATCCTCGTGGGCAAATTAGAATATACACTATTAACATGATCACATTGATACATCTAGCAAAATTAACATTGCCTTAACATTATTTTATATATAGTCTGTAGCCAATTTCTCTAGTTGTCTCAATGTCACATCAGAATGCAAATAAGGTCAAAATGTTGGATGTGGTTACTACCTGTTAAGCCCCTATTGATTCTTCTCTAATAGTTCTCTGTCCCTTTTAAAAATCACATCATTGTTTTGTTAGAGAAACTATATCCTCTGCTTTGTGAAATATTCCACATTCTGGATTAGGTTGTTTGCTTCACTCTGGTAGTGTTTTTCTACTTTACATGTCTCATAGACTTGATTGTAAGGGTTAAATTAATTAATACCTATAAAATACTTGGTAGGTGCATTTATTTGCCAATACTACCACTAAGTATGAGACTGGGGGGCCTGAAAACAGCAATCACTGTTCCACAATTCTGGAGGCCAAAAGAACAGGTCGAGGTCTTCTAAGGACCCTGAAAGAGACATTTGTCCCAAGCCCTTCCCCTTGACTTGCAGATGCCATTGTCTCCCAGCCTTCACATCATCTTCCCTCTCTGCTTGTCAGCCCTTTGTTTAATTTCCTCACTTTATAGGAACACCAGTCATTGGATCAGATTTTACAACCTTACTTCCAAATAAGGTACTATTCTAAGGCAACAAATTCAATATATAAATTTTACTGGCACATTAGTAAAGTTTCTATAAATATTAAGTTGTTAATAATTTAATAAGTAGCATGAGTCAATCTATGTAAAATTCTGGGCATGTACTTGACACATAGTAAAGTTTTTATAAATATTAACTATTGTAACATGCACTGATGTGACTTAGTAATGTTTTAATGCTAGTTATATTCGTGATAGAACTTTATTTAAGGAAAAGGAAAGAAAGAATGGAAGGGAAAAAATGGAAACAAAACTTGTGTAAATGGGGCATTAAAGGAAGGAGAGGGGAATGGAGCAGGTACAAATGCCTATGATCAATGTAATCTGTATGTATGACAAATGTGCACTAATAAAGTTTAAAAAGTTTTCTCAAAAAAATTTTAAAGATTATCATTTAGTAGTTTTTAAATACTAATTTAAATTCACAATGCTCAGTAGAAATGAACCATGGAAGTGTTAAGTTTTGAAAGGGTGACAGGAGTATGTCCAAAAATTGGAAGGCTTCGGTGGGCACTAGGGCCCTGGAGCCTTAGTTCAGGCACAGTTGTGTCCTGACTTTCATGGACCACCCGCTTTACAATCATGGGCAAGCCATGTCTCCAGACTGAGGGCTTTTTCCCTCTGAAAAGATCGAGCCAATACTCCCAAGCCTCTTTTCATGCCTAAAAGTCTAGATTCTTTAAGGAAAAGACTGAGAGGCACAGCATGCAACTACCATTTAAAATGGCAAGGAGGTTATTTCGCCATATTATCAGTATGTCTCACAAAGGATCTACTAAGGGCTGGGGTGTAGCTTGGTGGTAGAGTGCTTGCCTAGCATGCATGAGACTCTGAGTTCAGTGTCCAGTAAAACATACATACACACACACACACATGCACACACAGACACACACACACACAACCTACCAGCCATTAGGCAATAAATTATTCTTAAAATAGATGAGGAAAAAATTGTTTTCATAAAAGCAATCACTTGACATATGTTAATATCAGATTATATCACTCTCTTCTTTGGTTTATCTTTACTTTTTTTCCTATTTCTTGGACCATTTTTACTTTCTTGTTACATGTGAACCTTTTTGGTCCCAGAGGGGATTTTTGGGGGGTTGTCTGTTTGTTTTTGAGACAGAGTCTCACTGTGTAGTTCAAGATGGCCTTGACTTCACTATATAGTCTAAGCTGGTCTAAAACTTGCAGAGATTCTCTTGCCTCAGCCTCCCAAGTGCTGGAATTGCAAGTGTGTGACACCACACCCAACTCCCAGAGTTGTTATGGTTGTTAATTTTTTGTTAGATAAACCTCTGACCTGTCATGTGTCTTTTAGTTCCATTTTGTCTTCACCAAGCATTCTCTTGTAAAGTGTTTTCTTTTTTACTCCCCTCCTTGGCACACTTTCTTTATAAATTTCTTTCTTCTCAAGTTTTGGTGAAAGAGCCAAAATTTCTCAACATGGAGATAGAGTTACCTAAGATACCATAGCAAGATTTCATCCTGAAAATACCTACCAACCTTTTTCAGACAAAACTGGTAACCTGGGTGTTATGGTTTGTGTTTAGGTGGCCCCCCAAGCCTCATATAGTTATGGAAGTGGCTGCATCTAGTGTTTGTGATTAATTTGTTGTCTAGTGCTGAGATTGGTAGTGTGAGTTCTGTACCTGCCCAGGGGTGGAGCTGGCATACAATGTAAGGTCAGGAAGGAGGTATGCTTTCCCCCTCTTTTGCCCCATTTGCTCTTGCTGCTTGCAGCCTCCATGAATGGCTGCCCCTCAGTCACACCGGCCTGCCTTGGAACCAGCTGGGTATGGACTGAAATCTCTAAACTGTAAGAAATAAACCTTTCCTCCCTTCATTTTGGGTGTCAGGCACTTTGTCTCAATGAGAGAAAAGTAACCAAGACAGAATTTGGTACCAGAGGAGTGGTGTCATTGCTGTGACTGTACCTGACCATGTGTTTCAAGAGCCTTTGGCAATGGCTTATAGGAAGACTTTGGAAAGATTTGGAGTTGCCTGAATACATAGAACTGGACCAGCTTAGGCTGTTCTGTAGGGAAGATTCTGGTCAGAGCTCAGGAGATCAGAAGGCTGAAGGAAAGCCTGCTGGTAAAGACCAGGCTTGAGAGGTTTCTGCTGGTATGAAGGACAGCATTGGTTGTTGGACTCCACACCATGTGGGTTATGGCCTGGCAGAAAGTTTGTCTGCATTTTGTCCCTGTCCAGAGACTTTGCCTGAGATTGAGATTAAGGGCAGTGGACTGATTAATCTGGCAAAAGAAATTTTAAGGCAGTCTAATGTTGAGGTGGTAGCAAGGCTATTGTTGGGGGCTTTTAGCCAGATTTATGTTGTGAACCAAGAGTAAAGAGCCCAGCAGGATGATTCAAAATGTTGTGAGTTGGACCAGAAAGCTGTGGACTGTAAAGATAGAGCTGAGACCTCCATTGCTGAGAAGGAACAAAGAAATAAAAAAGATGGCCTGGGGGCATTCTGGGAAGCAGCAGGTTTCCACCCTTTGCAGCCTTAAAACTGCAAAAGTGAAAGACTTTGTCCAGGGGAGAAAGCTGCAGAGTCTCATGCTCCAGAATGGCAACAGAGGCCACACCAAGTTCCAAAGTGGTGACAGCCACACCAGGTTCCAGAATGGCAGCAGAGGCCACAGGAGGTTCCAAAATGGTGGCAACCGCACCAGGTTCCAGAATGGTGGTGGCACAGAGAATCTGTTCCTCACAATCAGATTCAGAGTGCCCAGAAATCCAGGCACTTGACCCCTACAGCCAAGAGAGTGGAAAGCCTGGCTACTACTCCAGCTGACAGCAGACCTTGGCAGCATCCACGTGGCTCTGGTTTTAGGCACATGGAGAATGCACACATTCTGAGGTTACAAAGGCTTCCACCCTGATTTCAGAAGGCCCAGGAGGCCAGGCAGTGTGCCCCTGAGAGGGTAATGTGTGAAGTGGTGAGTGTGAAGCCAAAGGTGCAGTACAAAACCCAGAAGTTTAAAAAAGCCAGGAGCATGGATCTTCGAAGGAAAGCTGCAAGGATTGAGCAGAGTGGGCCTACTAGAAAAGCCATGAGAACTAAAACCTCTGGAAGTGCTGTGGAGGTGGAGTCACTCAAGCCTTTTGGAGCTTGCAACCAGATTGCTTCAGATACTGAGCATGGAACTCCAGGATTTAATGTTTGCACTGCTGGATTTTGGACTTCCTTTGGTCCCATTCTTTTGTATCCCCCTGTTTATACCCTTTGGAATGGTAACGTATATCTTGTGCCATTGAACATTGGAAGTGTTTAACTTTCTTTTCATTTGTACAGGGGCTTACAGCTAAGAGTTTGCCTTAGATCTCAGAAGAGTCTTGGGACTTGTACTTTTCAGCCATGCTGCAACTGTTAGGACTTTGGCAACTGTTGGAGACAAACTAAATGTCTTTTGTATAAAGGATGTACATGAGTCTTTGGAGGGCCAGGGGTGGAATGCTATGGTTTGTGTCTAGGTGGCCCCCCAAGCCTCATGTAGTCATGGAAGTGGCTGAATCTAGCATTTGTGATTGATTTGTTGTCTAGGGCTGTGATTGGCAGTGTGAGTTCTGCACCCACCCAGGGGTGGAGCTGGCATACAATGTAAGTTTGGGAAGGAGGCGTGCTTTCCCCTCTTTTGCCCTATTTGCTCTTGCCATTTGCAGCCAGGTTGCCCCTCAGCCATGCCACCCTGCCTTGGAGCCAGCTAAGTATGGACTGAAATCTCCAAGAACTGTAAGAAATAAACCTTCCCTTCCATAATTTTGGGTGTCAGGTATTCTGTCTCAGCAACAAAAGAAAAGTAACCAAGACACTGGGAAAGGGGATCCTGGCTGGGAATGAAAACACGAGAATGCCACGTAGACTCACTGATGTAGGGCACAAGCCCTCTGCCTCGCTCTCAGCCAAAATTCATGGTCCTTTGCATGACCATTCCTTCCCAAGACAGTTTCACTGAGAAGCTTGACTAACTGTCAAAGAGCCTTCTTGGAAGAATGGTGATGGGGTGATGTTGGTGAAGAGAAGGAGATCCTGCTGCTCCAGACAGGAGGGAGCCCAGCCTTTACTGGCATTGAGCACCATGTGGGTGTGATGATACACTTCCAGTCATTAAAAATGATTACTAATGAAAAGAAAGAGTAGATTCACACCATCTCATGGCCATTGCCATCCACACAGGAGTCAGGAGTGCAGGCACAGTGTGGATGTTCAAAGAAGGGGGACAGGACTCTCCAGAAGCCAGAAGGTCAGAGGGCAACCAGAACAGAAAAAGCATCTAACTAAGAGACTGGGGATTTAGTGTCAATTTCTACTTTCCTAAATTTATCTGTTCCCATCCACCACTAAGCAGTCATTTGAACTTAATGTAGCTTCTCTGGCAGACTTTCTTACTGAAAGACACATTTCCATGAAAAAGAAGTACATGGCCTATCCTCAAAATGATTCCATTTGCTTGGAAGATATAAAGTAGTTTTCTTCCCAGAACCTATGTACTCTGGATTAGTCAAAGTATTATGACAAGAGCTTGACAACTCCTTGGGGGTAAATGATGAGGAAAGAGTCAATGATAATATCAAATTTCTAAGCCCGAATTCCCAAAAGGAATGCTGTATTCCATGCCACACAGAGATAGGAAAAGGTGAAATCTATCCAAATATGGAGGATTTTCATATCCTTCCATCATCACCAACCCTCCATCTTAACATCCAAATGATAGAGGCTCAAGTGGAAGCTGCTTGTAATTTCAGGGGCTATATCTTATTTCCACATTCATTTTAAAATTATGTATTAGTGTTTTCTATGTGCAAAATACCATACTAGGTGTTAGGAGATTGAACAAGGATGAAAGATATCCAAGAAGAATATAGTTGAATACGGAATATAAAATACATATAAATAAAATGCAAGTGTATTTTTTTTATTTTGAAGAAAATACAACCAAACAAAATAAAACAGAATCAATCATTACAAAACAATGAGCATGGTACATGACTTCTAAACAGAGTAAAAAACAATCAGTAATGGCTACCATAATGCCTCTTGTTATCTGCAATATATATTTATCAGGATAAATAAAATCAAACAAAATAGAACAAAATAAAACCAGTAAAAAAAAAAAACAAAAAAAACAAAGCAGAACAATGAAAGCAATACAGAGCTTCAAGATACTAGTAAAACAGCATTGGCTACCATAATGCTTCTTCTTCAGAACAGTTGCCTACATCTTCAGCTATATTATAATCAAACATAGAATAGAGTAAAATAAATCAAAACAAAACAATGAAAGCAATACAGGGTTTCTAAATAAGATAACTGGACATCCTCAATGGCTGCAATTATATATTTTGTTAAAATAGCTGTCCATGCCATCAAGTATAATAAAATCAAACAAATCAGACTAAAATGAAACTAATCAGAACAATGAAGACAATATGAGTTTCAAATCATGATATTAGATTAACTGTGGCCACTGCCTTCCCTTTTTACATAATTCCTCCCCTTTGACTTTCCCAATATGTATTGTGCATTTTCAATCCCACTAACTCCTTAAGTTTGTTATACTAGGGAGACAACATGAAATTCACCCATGTGACTCTGAACCATTTCATCCATGAACATGATCTCAAGTTGCCTCTATCCACCTACAAGAGCCTTGAGGTTATCTTCCTTTATAGCTGGATAGGTTTCCACCACATAAAATACCATGTCTTTCTTATCCACTCTGCAATTAATGGGCAGGCTACCCCTACTTTTTTTCGGGCTCCCTGTCACATAGGGCATTGTTCTCTCTCCTTTGACTTTCAGTCTATGAATTTTCCTTCCAGTTAAATGTGTTTCTTGTATAGAGCATATTGACGGATCCTGTCTCCTTATCCACTCTGCCTGTGTTTCTTTCTATTGGTGCAATGAAGCCCTCTTGCACTGCATTGTCTCTGCCATGCTATTTTCCTCTCCATTCAATCGACTGGCCCCACTTGATGGTCCCCCTCTGCTGTTGTTCCTGAGACTGTGGTCCTTTTTCTCTCTCTAGAATGTCCTTTAGTATTTTTTGTAGGGTTGGTTTGGTGGTCATGAATTCCTTGAGTTGTCCTTTGTCATGGAAGTATCTTGTTTCTCCATTAATTTTGAAAGAAAGTTTTGCAGGGTTCATCAGTCTGAGATGGAAGTTGTTTTCTTTCAGGACTTGCATTACTTCACTCCAGCCTCTTCTTGACTTGATGGTTTGTGTTGATAAGTCTGCCGTGATTCTGATGGGTTTCCCTTTGTAGGTGATCTATTTCTTTTCTCTAACAGCTTTAATATTCTATTCTCGAGTTGAATTTCTGGGATCTTGATTATTAGATGTCTGGATGTAGATCTGTTTTGGCTATGGCTAGCTGGAGTTCTATATGCCTCACTTATTTGGATGTCACTTTCTTTTTCCATGCTTGGGAAATTCTCAGAAATTATTTCTGTAAATAGGGTCCTGATGTCATTTGTCTTGACCCCTGCTTTTTCACTCACATTTTTAATTCTTAAGTTATGTTTCTTTGAATTGTCTTGCAGCCATTTAATTGTTACTTCCTGATTTCTTGTTATTTTTAAGAGATATTTCCTTTTGCGATCACAAGCTGTAATCCTGTCTTCAAGGCTTGAAAGTCTGTCTTCAGTTTCTTTCAAGTGGTTTTGCCAGCTTTCAGTGGAGTTTTTAATTTCCTGGAT
>RJWT010030224.1:0-14701 GCA_004365215.1 Cuniculus paca | reverse complement strand
ATATATATATGTGAAAATCATGCCAATTAATAACTACAATTTGATGACTTCACATAATAGGACCAAATCAACAAACTAGATAGCCTGGTTATAATCCATAACCCATGTAAATCATAACAAAATTGTTTTTCTGATAAGATCTTATAATCTGTCAAACATTTGTCTCATCATTCCACTTTGATTATGCTTAAAATTTTATCCCCAACCCCACAAATTATCATGCTCATTTTCTTATCCTCACTGTCATCAAAATGCAGCTGTTCTGCCCAAAATGGGAAATGTTGAAGTTACAACCAAGAAAGCTTGCTGAAGGGACTACAAAGACACTGATTGCTTTTTTTCGCAGACGGTAGAATACTGTGCTGTTTTTCTTCACTCTCTCTCTCTCCCACGAGTTGGCATGATGGGCATAGGTCATTTATATGTAATAGCATAAAAAATCAAATGTCTTCTCCAACTTCCAGATTATCACATTGGCTTTCATCAATGGTTTTAAGAGAATGCACACCTCACTAATATTAGTGGCTCTGCAAAGTGCTAGTGACTAAGGTACTTGTTGGAGCCATGGACCAGTTGGCTCCAGACGCTTACAAGGCAGTATTTGAAAAGTAGACACAGTCAGTTTAATAAATTGCTGACTGGAGCTACAATACAACCATCTAATTGAACTGAGAGTCTATGACTGATTTATGTATTTCAAACAATAGTCAAGGTTTCTTTTCCTGGAATTTTTACAATTCCTTCTCTAAACTTTCCAGATGCTTCAAGCTCTTAGACTTTGCTTTAGTCCTTTCTGAAGTTGTAACATTTTTCTCAGGTCTGTTCTCACTAATTCTCTAAATTATTAATGTTTTTCCCAGAGTTCCTGTCTTTACTGAATTAGATAACATATGTTGCACTTTCCCTAGGAAAACAAAATCATTTCTGCATCTATAGCTCACATTTCCCTCTGAATCTGTGCAGTTCACACTTGGCAATATATAAAAAATATGCAAGCAATGTCTAAAATGTGTAAAATTATAAGTAGTTAATTTTCATTCTTGCTCTGTAGTTAATATTCCATAGTGTTTGATTATAAATTTTGGATGTTAAAATGACCCTGTAACATCTTCAACTAGCTACCCTTATTTTCTAAATGTATTTAGAAAAGAATACATTTCTAGGATACTCAGACAACTTTAAAATTTCTCAGTCTGAATGTACACGCTTACGGAATGTAGCAATTCATCCAAACACAAAACACCTACATTTATTTCTTATAATAGTCCCAAATCATTGAAAAATCAGAATGGAGACACTCCAACTAAATAAATACATGTCCCAAGTTAAAATAACTCCACCTAAAGTTCTGTGAAAATATTGATTATGATGAGGCTAATGAAACCTTCCAAATAGTGGTTGATTTTAAAATATGTTTCTCAAAGAAGTTTGTGTCTGATTAGTCAGGGAGAAGCAGTGTCAGCTCTGGTGTACGTCTGGTAGTTTGGCATCCTTTTTAGTGGTACTGTGTGGTTTTTTTTTTTTTTTCTGAGAATGTAAAATTGGGATCTCACTTGCTGACACAAATGTATTAAGAGACTGTTGTAAAATATTTATGGTACGGAATAGTAGATAAATAGCTAGCATGCACAACTTGAATGCCAATTAATACCCTGGAAAATATTTTCAATGCTGTTAATAATTCAGCATGGCTTATTTTACTAATGAAAACCTAGTTTAACCATTTCCATGGTAATGGAACTCAGTGGGCAAGGGAGTAAAAATAGCCCAAGGCTCCCTAAAGCTCTGCATGCCTTCACTGTGGCTTCATTTCTGCTCTACCTAATAAAATATGCAAACTTCAGCATTAAGTATCTCTAACTACAAAATCCATTCCATTTTATAACCAGACTGCTTGATCTACGTAGTGCTGGAGTCAATTAGCATGCTTAGAGAATCTGAAAAAATGAGATACATACCAAAATTTAAGTCCCCAGGGAGAGCTAAGTGAAATAACCAGAAGGTGACTTGTGTCTGCCAGAGCCCTTGCTCTCTCACGTTGGTCTCAGGGTAGTTCTGTAGGAGTAATCCAGCACCATAAGAAATAGACTTGTAGTTCAGCTCAGTTTTTCTTCAATTAAAGTGCATCGTATGAGGATGGGAAAAGTGTCGAATCCCAGATTCTGCATCACTAGGAATCAGAGCATTCTCGATGTTCTTCCTATCAGATAAGATGGCCTTTAAAGTTTGCTAGGAAGATGCAGTGGCAGAAGACAGGTGCTCTCTTTCTTAAATCGACATTCGGAGAAAGGAGGGCATAGCTAATGGGTGGGGATGAACACACAGTTCCTCTCCTTCCAGATCCAGCAGGGAAGAAATTGGACGATTTTACTCACTTTGTCACACAGATGATTGCAAGACCCGAAGCAATCACCAGGCTGGCTAAGGTACCTCATTTGATTATATTCTGTGAGACAGAAATAAATGAAAATAAAAAATCAGACACGTCCTCTCTAAATGTCTCCTTTCGTCCAAAAAGATGCTCTTTTTCCTTGCCACTTACGTACAGGTTTAAAGCAACCTAGCTTGTGGCATCCTCCCTCCCCCGTGACAACCAGCTCGCTCGCGCTCTCTCGCTCTCTCTCTCTCCCTCTCCCTCTCTCTCTTTCTCTCTCGCGCTCCACTACCTCCCTCCCTACCCTTGACTCCCTCCCTTCCTGCTTCTCCCTCTCCTCTCCAGCTGCCTTAGTCTGTTGATGTTGCTGCTGATTAATCAGGGATTCTGAAACAAAGAACCTACCTTCTGAAACAAGCAGTAATCTCTCTCTTCTGCTCCTGCAATTCGTCTGCATTGAAAGGCAAAGCTGCCGGCATCCTAGCACCTTGGATAGTTCCTGCTCCCTAGGCCCATTGGAGAAGGGAGAAGAAGCAACTGAAGAAATGGCAAGAAACCCGAAAACAGCATCGTTCTACTTTGGATTTGGGCTCCCCGGGGGCTCCCATCCTCATTCCAGGCCTCACATCTAGGCAACAGAACCTCTCTATTTTATCCAACCGAGCTGAAGTCTGATCAGTAAATAATAAAATGCAAAGAGGGTAAAGAAATCCCTTCATTTATATCCACTGTAGCACCAGTTTAGTCCTTCTGGAGTAGAAAAATATAAATCCATAAAGAATGACTCTTCCTACTACAGAAGATGCTTAAGTTATAAGCTTTTCACCCCGGGGGAAGCTACTAAAAATGCGCAACAACTTAAAAGGAACATCCGGATCTCAGTTTGAGACCCTTATTTGATATCAATTTTGTTTCCACCCTCCTCGCACAGCACCGCCACGCACACAATTACTGCTGACGTACTTCAGGCTGCTGCTTGGGGAAAGAGGGGAGGAGCCTTTTAACCTCATCAAAACAGCCTCGTGCCACCTGCTCCCATGGCATGAGAACAAAACTAGCCCGTTTGAAAGGAACACGCACAGTGCACATGAACATGGAACAAAGGTCTCACTCAGCATGCAAATTTTTCAGCAAAAATAATACATGAAATACTTATCCCATGTGTGTCATTACCTCCTATAGCCTCACTGCTGAAATGATTTACTCATTCTCTTGCTTATTTTTCCTACATACTCTCCTCAATATCCTAGTGAATATACACATATAATTTATGGTACATGTCACAACTTGTATATGTGTGGGCACATGTGTGTCTGAATACACAAAACTATGTGGGTGTGGATACAGCATATGTATTTGTATATATGTCTATTAAGTCTTAAGTCTTTAGCTGGCTTTACCTACAAGTAAAAAGCAAAATGGATCTTCAAAAACTATTTTCACTTTCTAATGTTGAAAAATTAACACTAAGCACTAGGTTTCTGCTTAATTTGGGGGTAAAATGCCAATTCTGAGAGTGAAAGCGTGCTTACTATACAATAACAACCTCGAGAATTTTTCTATCACTTTTTATGCCAATAACTCTTATCATAAATGACCTTCACTTGCAGACTGATTTTCCCAATAGGTAAACATCTAGATTCATAAATAATTTCTTAGAGAAATGTGTTCTGTATGCAAAGTGATTTTTCACATATCACCTGACCATAAAGTTAATAATAAATTTAAGCTTGCCTTCTTCACTTTTAAATGCCATTGGAGACTATGCTACGATTTAGTAAATTTTGTTTTTTATCTGTGAAAAGATAAAATCATCATGAGGCCAGGAATTTAGTTCAGCAGCATAAGTGCCTGCCTGGCAAGCTCGAGGTCATGAGTTCAATCCTCAGTACCAAAAAAAAAAAAAAAAAAAAAGAATAAAATCATCATATTACATATGTTGTAAAGTGCTTTCTTACGGTTCATCCCTTACTTCCTGGTTTTTGAACCTCTCCTTTTGGGGTGGAAGAGGATTTCTGTTTAAAGTTTTGAAATAAGTTCTCTGGAAGATTAGACAGAAGAAAAGAAGTAATGATACTACAGGTGGGAAACTCAGAAAGCTACATCACTGACTCTCTCCAATTCTTTTTCTCCTGCCTTCTCCAACTGTATCATTTATGTCCATCTCTGTCTTTGTCTCTCTATCTCTTTGTCTGTCTTAGATAAGTCCTGAAACCTCGGCACGTTGCAGGAAACCGCCTCAAGCACCACTTACAAAGTAGCACAGCTACCACACTGTTCAAGAGGTTTACTAATGTATCATTATATTTGGTTCTGAAGTATGCTCATAAAAGTTGTCCTTCAGCACACAGCCAAAAGGTGACAAAGATTCTTTATAGGGAAATGTTGTGAAAGATATTTTATAAAGTGGAAACATTTTACCATGACTGATTATTTTACCAGGTTTGGCCAGCTGTATTGTAAACTACAGATAGCTTGAAAAATGTGTGAAGCTTATTTTTACATATGAGAAAAACAATACACTGATAAACAAAATGACTTCCTTCTGGCATCCCACTCATTGGCGCATTAGGATTAGGACAGAGTTCACCAAGTGCTTGGCAAGCCCCATCATCATTGGTCAACATCCTGGTTCTCTGTCAGCTAGACTCGGGCACCAGGATCAAATAGTGAGGAAAGACTGATGGATAGCTGTCCAGGGTAAAGAGAATCTGCCATTTTTACTTGAAATTTTTAAAACCAAAGGGGATTTTATCCTAAAAGAACAGACAGCACATTTATCATAATGATAGTCCTTTAAATTGAATGTTTACAACTTTAGGAAACTGTATCACATTGCCTGCCCATCCTTCCTCTTTCCTGTTTCCTCCCTTTTTGCCTCCCTCCCTCCACTCTTTTCTTCCATCCCTCCTTTATTTTCCTGCTTTTCCCCCTTCTTATCAGAGAATAGGTCTTGGGAGGCATTATGTTATACCAACCTTATCTTCTCAGTCCAACACTCTCTTTATTCTAAGCTTCAGCATTTGCTAATTGGACAGTTACTTCCTTGGAGATGTTTTACTTTACGGGAGTTCACAGCACCTTTGGGGACTGGTGTCCAGAATTATTTCTTTAGGTATTACTGAATGAAACAGAAAAGCATTGTGTACTCTTTCAAATAATCCTAGACCCAAACACAAATTGTCTTCTACTCATTTCAGTAGTATCCAAAGTCAAATGTATTGCACAACATTGAAGTTGAAAATCCTTATGGTAAGAACAGAGGAAGGCAAAGATCCCAAGTGCTCAGATAAGAGATATATGGTGCTTTGTTTCCTGTATATTGTTATAAAATGCATAGATATCTCTGGTATCCATAGACAACTAGTCACTATATGCTTCACGACTTGATACGTCTTTTACAGTTCTTAAGTCAGGGTAAAGTGTGACTTTCTCTGTTATTCAAATGCAGGGAGTGGTAGTAAGTAGGTCCCTTCAGTGAACTCAAACACAGAAAGAAGGCCACAATCTTGAAAATGTTGCTTGTTTAAAAATTTGGCCACATGGTAGGGAGTGCTTTTTGTGTAAAAGTGATTCAAGAATTAACAGATAGCAATCCAGTTACCTAATTTTAAAGAACTTATTGCAATCCATCAGCAGGATACTCTCTAAATTCATGTCATGATTTATAACAAAGCCTTTTGTGATTTTCCATGATATATAAACTTTCCATCATTCACTCTACATTTAGCTTAGGGAGGTAATGCCTCTGTTCCACCAGTGAAAAAGCTAATCTTCTTCCCAGCCAGTTAGGATTTCTAAGCATTCTGGTAACAGCATAAGCTGAAAGTCTTCATAGAATGAGCATCACATGAACCTCATGAGTTTTGCCTATAACAATATAGATGTCAAAGGAAATAACATGTAAGAGCTGGAGGTCATAGAGCAGCAGAGGCAATACGGGTGCTCTAAGATCCAGGATACTCAGCGGTGAACAAAAATAAGATTTACAGTCTAATAATGTAAACAAAAACTACACTTACACCAGGGGAAGACGCTAGCAAGAGATGGAATATTCTCATTGCAAGAAACTTACGACCGGCCACAAACATCCCTTCTTGGTTTTGTCCAACACATATTTGTTAGTGAAGATTTCAGAAATAGTGCAAGTAGATTTATCTTTGAAAATTAATGCAAGTATTACTAAAAAGGGATCTACATGTCTATTGAACCAGATACCATCACTCCAAGCAGTTCTCTCTCTTTTCTCTGAGTGAACGATATCTACTCAGGTTCTGAATCCTAGATCTTTCATACTCTGGTAGCCTGTTCGAATGCACACAGTCAAAAATGGGTGCTGTTCTCTTTATAAAATATCCAGTCAATTACTAAAAATAAAATTATGAGCTTTTTTCATATTAAACATGCCTATTATATTTCATATATGCCTGTGTGAGACTCCTTAGAAATGGAATTCCCTCCTGTTTCCAGGGTTCCAGCATAGAGATTGTACCTACCTAGTGCTAGAGGTTTGTTGAATTAATGCATTACTTTAGATTTTGACCCATGCCATGTCCTACACAAGCAAAAAATTCAAAATGCCTACATAATGAACATAAAATACTTCTTTCAATATAAAATTAGGAATAAAGATTCAAAAATAGAAACAATTTCAAACCCAAGCACTTGCAAAGGAAAATCCTTTCAAAGGGATTCAATAGCTTTTCTGCATGAAAAATCCAAAGTAACCAGTTTGAAACTGACTATAAATGATGATAATCTTATAAGAAGACACCTGAACATACAACTCAAGGATCTTATTTAGGAGAAAAAAACAAAAGTATTTTGAAACGTCTCAGCTCAGAAGTCTATAACAAAAGACCACAGACTAAATAGCCTACCTAATTTTACATTCTGAGAAGTCCAGAATTAAGGTGTTGATAGATTTAGCTCCTGATGAAGGCCCACTTTCTGGCTTTCAGGATGTGTTTTCTGATTATGGCTGAGAGAGGGGGAAGCAAAGAGGAAGACAGGGTGGGAGAAAAAGAAAGAGACAGAGACAAACAGAGACAGAGAGAGAGACAGAGAGAGAAACAGAGAGATCTGGTTTGTCTTTTGCTTCCTATAAAAATAATAATCCAATCACAGAGGCCTCAGTTCATTGATCTCATGTAAAATTAATTACCTGTCCAAGACCCCATCCCCAAATACTCTCTCTCACTTTTGGGGACTGAGGTTCAGCATATGAGTTTTTGGGGAATGCAAACATTTAGTCCATAACAGACATAAAAGAAGATTTGAGGAAAGAGAGGAATTCCTTTTTCTGGAATACAAAGCATCAATTTGATAAGTAATTATTCTTTCCTAAGTTCATGATCACTAATATAACCTCAATTTAAATAAAATTAACATTGATGGAATTTGAAACAGTATTGGCACATATTCTCTTAACTAAATACTAAAGTATCCTGCAAAGCTACATTGATTTCACTACATTGTAATACAGAATATAACTGGAACTCAATAAAGAGGTTAAAAAGTCCAAGAACAGCATGTATGTGTATTTAGCACATAATAAACACATATCAATAATGAAATTAAGTATACAGAAAAATGCATATATAAGCACATAAAGTCTTCCATCAAGGGTGTGTTGAATATGCAGTTCAGGGCCCTTTGCCGACTTAGTTCGGGTCACTGCAGCAAGGTGTTACTGAATGGCTTAAACCTCAGAAATGTACAAAGAATGAAGGATGGAAGTTCTTCACAGGGTGAAGGAAGACAGCCCAAGGTCAGGTTCCTTAGTTAGATGACAGAGACAAGAAGAAAGAGGCAAGATCTCTCGCTTCTCCTAATGGCTCTAATCCCACCCTGGGGGTTCCAGCTTCATGGTCTAATTACTCCCCAAATAGTCACCAAATACCATCACATTGATGACTGGGATTTCCACATAAAACCCTGGGAAGGACACAACGTGTAGCCTGTAACATCATCTAACTTGGGATCTGCTATTTAACATGTACTTAGGAGAACAGAGCACCCATCAATATTTGAGAAGCACTCTTTCCTATGACAATGGAAAGAGCATGTATCTGAAAGTTCAAAAATAATAGTCACTAGTTTCACAAGGCAACTGAGCATTTTCATTGTGGGTAGTGCAATCGAGGGACCCAATTTTAAATTTTGTTTTATTTTAATGAATTTAAATTGAAAATCCAGTTGTGAACAATGGCTGTCTTATTGAACAATAAAGCTCGGGTTAGACTTTTCAAACATTTATACCTAAAAGTACTATTTTAATTTACTGAAAGAAACTTTAATAGGCTCTTGAAGGAGAAATGGTCCATTTAAAGATAGTATCACATTGAGAAATAAGTGAAAACCAAGAAATTGAACACAAAAAATGTAAAAATCTAAATCGAAAAGATGGTATCGTTAGCATTTAAATCCAAACTGAAAAAACATTTGCAGTATAATATATGTGAGAGTTAAGCAATTACATTTTCCTATATTACTAAAAGAGAAAAAAGAAAAAAGTCTTATAAAGAAATAAAAAGTAAGCTGGGCCTGGTGATGCACGCCTGTAATCCCAGCACTCAGAAGGCTGAGGCAGGAGGATTGTTGTGAGTTCAAGACCAGCCTGGGCTACAAAGTGAGCTCAAGGCCAGCCTGAACTGCATAGTGAGACCCTGTCTCAAAAAGACAAGGGTGGGGAATTTAGCTCAGCGGCCTAAGTGCCTGCTAGGCAAGTACGAGGTTGTGAGTTTGATCCCTGGTGCCGCAAAAAAAAAAAAAAAAAAAAAAAAGAAGAAGCAAAAAGTATTCACCAGACTATTGAGCAAGGATAAACAACAGGCATAGGTCACTCAGGAAATAGCAAGTTGAAATGGAAATAAATACAGGAAAAGATGTTTGACTTTAGCAATAATAAAGTGCAAGTTAAATCACTGATGAGTCTTAGCTTCTCAGAATAGTCCCTGCTGTCATTCATGAGGGGAAAGGCATAGCTGTGTAAATGTACTCCACTAAATGTGCAGAAATCTAATAATATTTCAATTTTATTGAACATGTTCAGTCTTAGAAACAGCAATTGTAGTTTAGGGGCCACACTAGGTGTGCGAAAGTGTATGTTTGACACTCTTCATTTTTTAAACTCGAAAAACCCAGAAGGTTTTGTACCAAAAAATAGGAGATTGCAGCTATTCAAATTATCATACAGCTCCAAATCCCTTTATGTCAGTGTGGATGCGGGAAGGAGGGCAAAGAGTGCTTGCTGAGAAGAAGTTTCCAGGCTTGTGTTCCGCTTACCTCGTTGCTAACTATGTGACAGCAGGCAAAATGTAAATCCTCTCCCTGCCTCATTTATTGATCTGAAAAATGACAATAATAATAATTTATCCAAACTCATAAATTTATTGGAAGATTCAATGAGTCGTTCTATGTAAACATCCATGTTTAAAAAAAACAACTGCATCTAGCAGTGAACAAGTATCAATAAATGCTAGCTGATCTCAATATTAGATGTAATAATAGTAACAGGAAGCATTGTTTGAAAAGATGATACATAGTGAGTGTACCTTTTCCTGCTCACCCATTGGTTCATGTTATCTAACACAATGGCCATTCCTCTTCATCATCCCACTTGAAATACTACTTTATCTCATCTTTCATTATATTAGATTGCTAACTTTTCCTCCTATATCAAAGATCTTTCCTTGGTCTCCTTTGCTGACTCTCCCCTCTGTTTGAGTTCCAAATGTCTGAATGGTCCAGATCTCATGCCTAGCCCTCTATCCTTCTTCTAAACTTTCTTCTTGATATCTCAATATGAAAAATAAAATCCACTCCCTCGCTCCTGATCACATCCGCAGACTGATTTCTTTGCAAATCACTATTATTATTATCACTATTTATTATCTACTTTATACACACACACTTGTATTGAATAAATATTTCACTACTGTCTTAATTATATTGGTTTATTATTACAAGGATGCAAACCACATAAGAATAGATATCTTGCGTGTGTTTTTCATTTTTGCATCCCAGCATATAGATCAATGGCTTATAAATGGCTTATGCATAAATATAAAAATTGTAATAATAAAATCATAAAGACATGAACATGTTTACCATGTGCTCTATTTATATAAGCTTCAACATTTAGTCACCACACCAGTCTCAGGAGACAGGCACTCTTAATTCTTTTAATTGTACAGATTAGAATATTGAAGCAAGCACTGTTAAAGTGTTTTATCTAAAGTCATGCAACTATTACATGCAGAGGAAAATATCTAGCCCAGAAAAATACCATCTGGGTGGTGGAATTTTTCTAATTGTTTTTAAAAATATGTATGTGTTGCTTAGTTTTTTTCCCAATAGGAATGTACTATTTTTATAACAATTTTATATAGTAATTTTGAAAGAAATGTAAAATTCTGTCTTCACAAAATTCCCTTTGGAACCTATGGATTTCCATTTATTTTTAAAAAATGAGAAGCTTGGGTCAGGAGGATTTGTGGAATGGAAATTGCCATTGCATTACTGAGTTGGCAATAGCTGCAATAGAGAGATAAAAATTCAAAAGTAGGTATGAGCATATTGGTCACATAGGATTGGGGAGAGAGTTATAAAAAGAGAGCCAACTGTAGGTGGAAACACAACATTCCTAATGAAAATATTTAAAAAGCGTTTAGGCAATTATGACCCCCGGGTGGGGGGCAGGTTGGTTTTCTGTGACCGCTATGCTTGGTCCTGAGTCAGTTCTTCCTACTGTTAGTTTTTGTCACATCAAATGCTGCAGCCCGTCCTGCCTCAGAGAGGACATTATAGTCTTGCTTAGGCCCACACAGAGTTAATGAGTATTTGAAAACAGCCATCAGTAATTAGAAAGAATAGTGGAAGAAACAAATGAAAGCTGGAACTTACACTATATTCCACTCCTAGCCTATTTCCTTATCTTATTTAGTTAATCAAAATGGAGTTTCCTGAGAGAATGTTAAAGTAGATGAAGATGATCAGGGGAAGATGACTACTTAAGGCATGCAGCATCAACAG
Source organism: Cuniculus paca (assembly GCA_004365215.1). Classification (NCBI taxonomy): domain Eukaryota; kingdom Metazoa; phylum Chordata; class Mammalia; order Rodentia; family Cuniculidae; genus Cuniculus; species Cuniculus paca. The sequence continues at coordinate 3,291 of RJWT010030224.1, read as the reverse complement.
GCTCTCGAATGCCACAATCATTAAAAATAAAAAAATACAGGGCTATCATTCCCGTATGCCCCAATGTTCTTCGGACTCTAGATTGGCTATGGTTTAAATTTCAAGTGTTCTCAGACAAAGTTTTGATTTCATTGTGTTCCCTCCAACCTTCTTGCTGAATAGGCTTTCATTTTACCCAACTAGCACTAAAGCTGGATTCGCCTGGATGTTACATCACAGTCCTTAGTTATGAGTTGTGCAATCTTAAAAAATAATTTAACTTCTTTGTGGTTCAGCCTCATTTCTAACCACTGAACACGCTGTGTTGCAATTGAAGGTATTTCAGACAGTAGAAAAGGGCACCGTGCTGGGTGCTATGGACTCATGTGAACACAGCTGCAGTGCTGTTTCACCTGGGTGACCTGTGAGCCCAAGACCAAACACCTTCCATACATCATTAACCCTTGGGAACCACAAGAGTTTTTGGAATTCTGTTCTTTTCATTACATAAGCTCTGTCTTTGCCAGATTACTGAATATTCACACCCAACAATTTGTGTTCATATAGAATTGACTTATACCTTTTAAATTATCAACTATTTTAATGATATTTCTACTTGTAAATAGATCTCTGGCAATCAAAGCAAAATTTGTGTTTATAATCTTCTACTTATTCTGGTCAAGGCTATGTAAGTACCTAGTGGTCTGTACTTATCAAATGACAGAAATGACATAGAGGTCACATGTCTACTTTTGAAACTTTTTGCACATTTTAGTTTTTTTTTTTTTTGCGGCACCAGGGATTGAACTCATGACCTTGCACTTGCCAGGCAGGCGCTTAGGCCACTGAGCTAGATCCCCGACCCTTGTCTTTTTGAGACAGGGTCTCACTATGCCGTTCAGGCTGGCCTTGAGCTCACTTTGTAGCCCAGGCTGGTCTCGAACTCACAAGGATCCTTCTGTCTCAGCCTCCCGAGTGCTGGGATTACAGGCATGAGCCACCACGCCAGGTGGTTATTTTCTTCTTTTTATGCCTGAGGTAAATGAATACGGAACAGAATTTCAAGCAATCCAAATATACAAAGAGAAGTCATGTCTGGGGAAATGAAATATACTAGTTTTAGAAAAACTGGAGAGGGGGCCAGGGATTTAGCTCAGCGGCTTAAGCACCTGCCTGGCAAGTATGAGGATGTGAGATCGATCCCTAGTACCAAAAGAAAAAAAAAATGGAAAAAACTGGAGATAGCTGAAGCTGGAGTAGATACACCCAAACTTCTAGCTTTTCATCTAGGAAGTAACATTTTGTGCTCAGATATGTTTCTAGGCACAGTCACCTGGGATATCATGTAGTGCACAGTTCACTGCAGACTGTACATAGCTGATACGAGGTGAAAGAAATTTCATGTAACTCTGTTTCTCCTGACTTCCTGTTTGTTGACATACTATCATGAATTAGTTTCAACTCTCTGTGACCTGATTCAAAACTGGAGTCACGAAGCCAGAACAGTATCAAAGCACACCTTTGAAAAGATTCAAGTTCAGTAAACTTTTAAATGCAATGTGTAAAAGTATAAATACAGAGATAGATAATAGATCAACACGCATATGTGCCCAAAATCAATGCACTCAAAATTCTAAATGCTAAAAGCCACCAGTTTAAATATGAATGGGAATATAAATGGGGTTTAAACCATTAGTTTGTAGTAGGTATTCAAAATTTTATTTTATTATATAGAATTAGCATAGAGAAAATAGTATAACTGTGTTATTAGCAGATAGGCAATAAATGTCTCGTGTGGTTACAATTGATTTCAGTGCCAGGTTTATTTTGAATGAACATTTTTATAAACATTCAGCCTTATCTATAATTACAATTTTTATGAGAAAACATGTAAATATCAGTTTATTATACTAGGGCAAAAACAAAAAACAGCATATTAAATGCACATAGCCGATTTGAATTTGGGGATCTTTGTAAATGCTAAGTGATCATAAGCATTTATACTTTCAAAAGAAATATATAGGATATCATCTAAAAGTGATTTACAGCTAATTAGGGTATCTTGAACTTGTTTTCCAGTCATTTGATTAGTGACATATGGAAATATTTTTGCTCTAATAAATGTGTGTATATTTTTATAGGTTAAATTTTAAGTCCTTGAAAAACAGCACTATGTATACTCAGGTCCTACAACTGAAATTTGTAAGTAATATCTATATGCAACTAATAATTCAAACAACCACATGAAATACTTGATTTATTGGTAATTTTGGCTCTTCTGAATATGCATATAAAACACAGCCTAAGCACATTTATGTCTTCCTGTAGAGGTAAACATAAGATAATGAAATAATTTGCTTCTTGATGTTCAGTAAATTCTCCTCACTACTTTTTACCTCATGTCACATTGAAAGTCTCAGAAGTTTTTTACTCTGCCATGGGGCAAAGGGACAACTCCACAAAAATATGGAGCCTAGTATTTTTGTTGTATTTTGTTTTATGATTCAGAATTCTTGATTACAATAAAAACTAGATTAAAATTAACTTGAAAAGAGGGAAGGAATTATGGAAAAAATACTATACTAGGTTCCATTATTACAGAGGGTCTGGTATGGATGGACCGCAGAGCCTCAAAGTCAGCTAGACCTAGATTTAGATTCAGAGCTTGAATACCAAATGAATAATCCCTCTCTGTCTCTGTCTCTGTCTCTGTCTCTGTCTCTGTCTCCGTGCCCCCCCTCCCTCCCCTTTGTTCTCACCTTCCCATCCTGCACTTTCCTGTACCTTGGCTTGCTTTTCTTTAAGTAAAGACTGAATATATATATATCAATAGACATGACTCTCAAAAGCTCTCAAGAGGCATAGATTACTGTCCTCACCATAGACAGAAATTGTCCATTTGTGAAGTTTCAGGAAAGAGAGAAAGCATAACCCAAAAGATGCATGAATCATACTGCTGAAATCTTACCAGTCAGAATTTAGACTCAGGGCCAAACTTAGCTACAAGAAAAACTTAAAAAGTTGCCTTAACCAGGGCAGACACGTCCACATAATTTTAAGAACTCTTTTAAAAACAAGAAGCTTGTGAATGTGAAGGGACAACTAACACTCAACGATGAGAATATAAGAATACAATTCTAGTCCTGGTAGCTCTGCAACACCTGAGTAGACAGAAGAAACAAAGGAGAGGTTCCCAAAAGACAAGAAGAGACTTTATGAGACATCATTTGAAGAATTACAAATTGCTCCTATATATTAGGCTTGCACTTCCAAATTCTTTTTCAAAATATACTTCACTGGCTAATTAAAATT
>RJWT010030223.1:0-14720 GCA_004365215.1 Cuniculus paca | reverse complement strand
GAGTCAGGAGGATCAAAGATCAAAGCTGTCTGGGCAACGGAGCAAGACCCTGTCTCTAAAAGATAAAATGGGCCAAGGTTGTAGGCCAATGCAAAGGCCCTAGGTTCAATCCTTGGTATTGCAAAATAAACAAAACAAAAATAAGAGTGTGGATTACAAATCTCACGTCTGATTTCCTAGGGCAGAAGCAGGTATTTTACCTTAGGCTTAGCAATGATTCCAGCACCACTGCACATGTCAAGCAAGTACTCCTAAGCCTTCAAGGACAAGCCCCTATACTTTTGGTGAAACAATTTCATGAAAACAATGACAGTTGATATATACTGATCCTCTGCTATAAGTCAGATCACTATGCCAAACCACATCATTTCCTCTTTCCTAAAAGTCTTAAGATGGGAAACTTAAACATCAGCTAGAAAGTGGCAAAGTGGAGGGCTGAATTAAGAGATTTTGTTTTTCTTTTGGTGGCATTAGGGATTAAACCCAGGACCTTTGCTGCACTGATCTACATCCCAGCACTATTTTATTTACTTCAGAGACAAGGTCTTGCTAGTTACTAAATTGCCCAGGCTGGCCTCAAACTTTCAATCCTCTTGCCTCAGCCTCCTTGAATGCCATGATTACAGGTGTGTCACCACACTCAGTGGAACCAACGTCGCACTTGCCAGGCAGGCGCTTAGGCTGCTGAGCTGAATCCCCAGCCGAACCAACCTTTTAATACTTGAATTTTAACTACTGTGTTATAAATGCCTCCAAGAGTGAGGAGAGAGCAAATTCCTTAGTAGTAAGGAGAAGGATTGCAACATGTATCATTGTCTTACTAACAAATGTGGGGAACCCAAGGCTGATTTGTATGTAAAAATGGAAAAACATGTCTTAGGAAGTGGAGAAAATACACACCCCACCATGTATTCAATCAACTGAATTGAATATATTTGAGGGAAAAACTGGAATCTATTCAACATTTTTATCACCTTTTTCGTAACACAATAATGACTATTTACACAGCATGTGCATTGCATAGGTATTATAAGGAACCCAGCGATGATGGAAAGTGTAGTGTACAGAGGGTGTGCAAACATCAGATGATATTATATAAGGAACTCGAGCATCTGCAGATGTGAGCACGAGGGAGGCGCTGGAACCATCACACATGGATACCAAGGGAAGATCAATTTCCCCAAAGCCTGGCAATCCTGGGAAGGAAGATGGGGCGAACACTATTCCAGCTCTGACTATGGGGATTCGCACCTGGCAGGAAGAATTCACCATGTCCTACCCGCACTTGCCACCCTACATGAGGAGCAACTTGAGACCCACAAGCCTGGGCTTTGTCTAAGGGCCCAAGGACCTCCGAGGCCAGTGCATGTGAGCAGTGAAGACATACACTGCAGCTTGCTATGTGACAGGAACCTGGGGACACACGGACAAAACCTGTACACAGTGCCAGGCCCAAAGCCCAGGGATCCTTGTCCCCATCCTGCCATACCTGTCCTAGACTCAGGACTTCCCAAGACCACTGCCTTGGTATGCAACTTGTTCCAAGACTTTTAATAAGACCTTGAATTGAAGGGTTAAGCATAAGTGTTTTTTCTTTCTCTGCTGTTGTCACCGTTCTGCACATAACATTTTTGAGGATCCTGCTTCTACATGAGAATGTGAACGTGTATACACCTGCATAGGAGCCACACTGCTTTCCTGTATTTCCTTCCCAAAACAGGGATGACGAGGAACACAGGCAGAAGGGAATAAAGAGAAACAGACCAATAACTTGACTTTTGATGGAGGAGGCACTATAAATTTTTTTCAGAAAAGTGAACTTGTTGGCAACCCATTTGGGGATCCCTCCGGTTTACCAGGAGCTATTCCTATTCCCCAGTAAGTTTTCCTATTCTTAACATCTGTTGTTCCTTAGAATTCATTCTTTGACTTCAAAGAGCATGAACTCAGTGTGTTGACATCTAGCTGAGATACCAAGTTTTCTTTTAAAATGGAAGTTTATGAGAAAGTGAGCTAGACTTCTGGGAAGTGGCAGAGTGGGGAAGAGCAAAGAAACGGCCTCTCCAAGATTTGATGTCCACACACTGGAATATAGCAAAGTGAGAAAAGAAGTAGGTCAGCCTGCCTAGTAAGGATCTGAAGAACTGATGCCTACAGGGAGAGGAAGATAGCCAGTGCCGCTTCCTCCCTGAGCCCTGACTCACTGTGTGGGAGGGGTGTTTTGAACCTGCAGATGCACAGTGACTACTGGCAACCATGGAGGCCTCCATGGAGAAATGCACCAGTGGCACAAAGCAGTGGACACAGCAGACTGCAGTGGCTGGTGAGTTTTACGGATTCAGACATCCCCAGGGGAGTGATTAGCTGGAAGCCATCTTGGAGAGAGGCCAACTGAGTTCAACTCAGAGCAGCTATGAGCTGGCAAGATCTAGCGGCTCTCAGTGTCGGGTGACGACTGGGTTCAAGCCCACAGGAGACACACGGAGGGTTGCAGGTTGAACAAACCAGGTTCCAGTCTCACAGCCAGAAGGCAGCTTAAACTTCAGGGAAATGAAGGTGCTGGCTTGCTAGGATTATCCACTACCCTGCTGTAAATCTATTGCTGGCTTGCTGGGATTAATCAACACAGATCTGGGCTCTGTCTGCCCACTCTGTCTACCAGTGACAACAGAGATACACCCTTAAGTGAACATTTTTTTTCTCCTTTTTGTTTTCTTTTTTTCTTGATTGTTCTTGTTTTTATTTCTTCCTTCTCTCTTTCTCTCCTGTCTTCTTCACCAGTTTCCCAAAGTTTGTGTTATCTTTCTTTGATCCAGAATTGCTTCTAATCTATTCCTCTTTTTCTGTTTCTTTATTCTCCCCACTGTAATCCCTTTTAACTTTTCTCCCCTGAGGGTAAAATCATCCCATTGTGGGGATATTTGCTATACACAATTTTCCAGTTTGTTTTAGATTTTGTTACATAGCCGCAAATATAGTTCATACGGTTAAAGGTGGCAAATTAATAGTTACCACAGTTTGTCATTTCTGAGGCTGAATCTGATGATACTGTCACTGCTGATTGTATCACTTTTAGTCAACGTGACATAATTGCTCTAACCATTTGTTCTTGGTATCCCAAGACTGTGACTGGGGTCATAAACAACACTATAGATCAGTGTCAAAGAACCAGGGTCTGGGCCAAATAGGCAGCAAATTCTTGTCCCCAATAAATTGAAGATGCAGGATCTTGTAACATACTTACAACCCAAAAGCCAGCTACACCTGGAAGACATCTCTGAGAAGTAGTCATTTCCTAAGGGTTCTAAATACTAGCAATAAAGCTACCTGCTATAAGCAATTTATAAGTATCAAACCGGGAATTAAACTAAAAAGAAGGAGAAGGAGAATAAGAAGAGATGATACTTAAGCAAGATGCAACCTCAGACTTCCAGCTCATCAAAGGAAAACCCAGAGAATAATTTGGAAGCCACCCAACTGGACTCTCTGAAGCAGTAACAGTGGAAGTAACAAAGGAGATGAATGAGGCTCTAGTAAATAAATAAAATCAGATACAATTTCTCAGATAGCTACAGAGACAGTGACCACAAAGAAAGCCATGGCTAGTGACTGTAAAGCAGATATAGATAAAAAACAAAAACAAAAACAAAAAACCCAGAAGTTTAAGAAAATTCCATGAATGCCCAACACGGGAAAGAAATGGAATCTATGCAACAGATTCAAGCTGATATTCAGGAGATTAAAATTTCCACTGAAATTATACATACCAGAATGAGCCAATGTGATGACAGAATATCAGATACAGAAGACAGAATTGAAGTTAGCAATCATCAAAAGAAAGATTTCTTAAAAATAGTAAGGGACCGTGAAAAATTAATCCAACAGCTGCTAGATGATGTAAAGAAGAGTAACATAAGATTGACTGGAATCAATGACAAAAGCAGGAGAGTGCAGACAACAAAAAAAATCTTGCCCCCAAAATAATGGCAGAAAACTTCCTGAGCAGGGAAAAAGAATTTGACATACAGATAAGTGAGGCATATAGATTGCCAGTTAGCCAGGATTTAAAACAAAAACAAAACTACATCAAAGCATATGATAGTACAGAATCCAGAAATTCAGCACAAGAACAGAATATTAAAAGCTGTTACATAAAAGAAAAAAAAATTACCTATAAGAAAGCTAATCAGAATCACAGCAGACTTCTCAACAAAAACCCTCAAGTCAAGGAGAGCTTGGAGTAAAGTATTTCAAACCCTAAAAGAAAACAACATCCAATCCAGGTAGATATATCCCGCAAAAGTATCTTTCAAAATTGACTGAGAAAAAAAGATACTTCCATGACAAAAAGCAAACAAAACAAAACACCTGAAGAAATTCATGACCATCAAACCAGCACTCTAAAATGTTCTGAAGGACATTCCAGAAAGCAGTGACAAGGACAACCCCATAAATGCCAACAGAATGAATCTCCCAGGCAAGGCAAGCAATTAAACGGGGTGTAGGTGGGGGGAGGTGGCCAACAAAAAGAAAATCACATGACAAGGATAAGTCAATATATATCACTTATAACCATCAATGTAAATGGTTGCAATTCACCAATAAAATGAAACAGACTACCAGAATGGATCAAAAAGCAAGATCCAACAATATGATGCATACAAGAAACACATTTAATTAAAAAAGAAATTGATAGACGGAAAATCAAAGGATGAAAAGCAATACTCTATGCGAAAAGAACCTAGAAAAAAGCAGGAGTAGGTATTCTATTTGCAGATAAAGTGGCTCTCAAGGCAAAACTATTTAAGAGAGACAAAGAAGGTCACTACATCCTTGTAAAGGATCCAAGAGGAAGAGAAAACAATGATAAATATGAATGCACCAAACACCAGAGCTTTATAAAACAAATATTAACAGATATGAAAAAATCAAATAAGCACTAATACAACTGTAATGGGGAACCTCAATATCCTGCTGTCACAAATAGATCAACTAAAGCCAAGTGGTGCAAGACTGTATGTAATCCCAGCACTTGGGAGGCTGAGGCAGGAGGATCACTGTGAGTTCAAGACCAGCCTGAGCTACAAAGTGAGCTCAAGGCCAGCCTGACTGCAGTGAGACCCTGTTGCAAAAAAGCAACCAACCAACCAACAAAACAAAACAAAAAGATCAACTAGACCAAAAAAAAACCAACCAACAAAATATCAGAACTCAACCAAACTTTTGGACAAATGGATTTAGTATATGTTTAGAGTGCTTTACTCAACAACACCAGAATATGCACTCTTCTCAGTTGCACAGGAGATGCTCTCCAAAACAGACCACATACTAGCTCAGAGAACATGCATATTATTAGACCACACTGCAATGAAATTGGGAATCAATGGCAAAAGAAACCACAAAAACTTCATAAACACATAGAAATTAAGTACACCCTCCTAAACAACCAATGGGTTATAGATGAAATTAAAGAAGAAATCAATCAGTTTCTCCAACGTAAGGATAATGCCAATACTGGAACTTATGGGACTCAATGAAAGCAGTCCTACAAGGGGAATTTATATTGGTGAATTTCCATATCAGAAAAACACAGTGAGCTGAAATAAACAACTAATGATGAACCTCAAGCTTCTAGAAAAAGAAGAGAAGCCGGGCGTAGTGGCTCATGCCTGTAATCCCAGCACTCGGGAGGCTGAGACAGGAGGATCATTGTGAGTTTGAGACCAGCTTGGGCTACAAATTGAGCTCAAGGCCAGCCTGAACGGCATATGAGACCCTGTCTCAAAAACACCAGGGCTGGGGATCTAGCTCAGCGGTCTAAGCGCCTGCCCAGCAAGCGCGAGGTCGTGAGTTCAATCCCCGATGCCGCAAAAAAAAGAAAGAAAAAGAAGAGAACCTCATACAAGAGAGGAAATTATAAAGATCAGTGCAGAAATTAATGCACTGAAGACTAAACACAATACAAAGAATCAAGGAATTGAAGAGTAGGCTCTTTGAAAAGTTTGAAAGATTAAATAAAATTGCCAAATCCTTAGCCAAGCTTACCAAAAAAAGAAAGACTCAAATCCATGCAATTAAGGATGAAAAGGGTGAAATCACAATGGATCCTGCAGAAATTCAGATTATCAACAACTACTTTCAGAACCTTTATTCCAATAAGATTCCTAGATACAAATGAATTACCAAAGCTGAATTAAGATACAAAAAAGTTAAATAAACCAGCATCAGTCAATGAAATTGAAAATGTAATTAAAAGCCTACCAACAAAGGAAAGCCCAGGAACTGATGGATTCACTGCTGAATTCTACAAGAAATTTAGAGAAGACCTAATGCTGTTACTTCTCAAACTCTTTAATGAAACTGGAAGGGAAGCAATACTCCCAGCTTCATTCCTGGAAGGAAGCATTATGCTGATATCAAAACCAGAGAAGGAGCCAACCAAAAAAGAGAAGCACAGGCCAGTCTCCCTAATGAACATAGATGTAAACATCCTCAGTAAGATACTGGCAAACAGAATGCAGCAAATCATTAAGGTTATACTTTATGACCAAGTAGGATTCATCCTAGGGATACAGGGATGGTTCAACATACATGTATCAATAAATGGAACATACCATATTAAGTGAGCCAAGAACAAAAATTGTATGATCATCTCAATAGAGACAGAAAAAGTGTTTGACAAAGTGCAATGCCCAATCATAATAAAAACCCTACGGAAAATTGGAATAGATGGTTTTTACCTTAATCTGATAAAAGCCATCTATGACAAAACAACAGTCAACATCATACTAAATGGACAAAATCTGAAAGCTTTCTAAAATTGGGAACAAGACAAAGATGTCCACGGTCTCCACTCTTATTCAATATATTTCTGGAAACATTAGCCAGAACATTTAGACAAGAGAAAGAAATGAATGAATAAAGATAGGAAAGGAAGAAATTAAATTATTATTTGCAGATGACACAATAATTTACACAGAAGACCCCAGAAACCCCACCAAAAGACTTCTAGATTTTAATAATCAAATTCAGTAAGGTAGCTGGATACAAAGTCAACACTCAAAAATCAGTAGCATTCCTGTACACAAATAACTGAGGGAGAAATTAGGAAAACAACATCTTTCACAATAGCATCAAAAAACAAAAACAAAAACAAAAAAAACTTTGGAATCTATCTAACAAAGGAAGTAAAAGATCTCTACACTGAAAAATACAGTACTCTGAAAAGGAGATTGAAGAGGATGTCAGAAAATGGAAAAATATTCCTTGCTCATGGGTACGGAGAATGAACATAGTAAAAACGGCCATAATTCCACAACTGTTATACAGATTTAATGCAATCCCAATTAAAATACCATTAGCATACTTCACAGAACTAGAGAAAACAACCTTAAAATTCATCTGGAACCAGAAGAGACCTAGAAGAGCAAACACAATTCTAGGCAACAAAGGCAAGGCAGGGGGCATCACAATCCCTGACTTAGTATTACACTACAGAGCTACTGTGATAAAACCAGCATAACACTGGCAAAAAAAAAAAAATCTGAGGATCAGTGGAACAGATTAGAAGATGCAGAAACAACTCCAAACATACTTAGTCACCTTATCTTTGACAAAAGAGTCAAACACCTTCACTGGAAGAAGACAGCCTCTTTTAATAAGTGGTGCTGGAAAAACTGGCTTTTCATATGCCAAAAATTAAAACTAGGCCCATACCTTTCACCATGTACTAAACTAAAATCGAAATGGATCAAAGATCTAAACATTAAACCAGAAACACTAAACCTACTGGAAGATACAGTAGGTACAACTCTTGAAGACAATGGTGTAGGCAAAGACTTTGTGAATGAAGCCCAGATTGCACAGGAAATATAACAAGGAATCAACTGGGATCTTGTCTTATTAAAAAGTTTTTGCACAGGAAAACAAACCACCAATGAAATAAAGAGACAACCCACAGTGTGGGAAAAACTTTTTGCCAGCTGTCCCTCAGACAAAGGACTGATGTCTAGAATATATGAAGAATTAAAAAAAAAATCTCTCAAATTTAAGACTCAGTCCAAAAATAGGCATCTGAAATGAATAGACACTTCTCAGATGAAGAAGTAGAAACAGCAAATAAATATATGAAAAAATGTTCAACAACAATGGTCATTTGAAAGATGCAAATTAACACAATGGTGAGATTCTATCTCATTCCAGAAAGAATGGCTATTATGAAGAAATAACCAATAATGAATGCTGGCAGGGCTGTGGGGAAAAAAGGACCCTTTTCCACTGTTGGTGGGAGTGTAGACTGGTGCAACCACTGTGTAAATCAGTATGGAGATTCCTCAAAAAACTATCACCCAGTTATTCCTCTATATAGTACCTTCCTAAAAGAATTAAAAGCATCATACCACAGCAATATATGCACATCCATGTCTATAGCAGCACAATTCATAATAGCTAAATCTTGGAAATAGCCCACATGCCTATCAACTGACGAATGGATAAAGAAGATCTGGTTTTTTTATACAATAGAGTACTACTTTGCCATAAAGAAAGATACGCTCGAGACATTTCTAGCTAAATGGCTGAACCTGAGACCACAATCTTAAGTGAAATAAATTGGACACACATGTTTAAATACCACATTCATTGTTTCTCTGGTGTGGGAAGCCAGAAGTATAAATAAGGACCAAAATGTATAGTAGATACTGGGAAATGGGAAGAAAATGTTTAAACGAGAAGGGTAACAAGAGAAGGGGGAAGGGGAAAAGAAGAAAAGGACAAGAAAAAAGAAAATAGAAGGAAACAATGCAAAGAAAGCTTCTGTAAATAAGGAGAGGAAGAGGAGTTGAAGGGAGGAGAGGGGAATGGGAAAAAGATGTATCATGAATGGGTACAAATTCCCTATGATTTATGTATATCTAAAATGTACCAATAAAAAAAAAAAAGAAACAACTTAAGAGGTCCATTGGGGACTCTGCAAGATACCGTCTTTGTTTTCCAAAGCCTTTGAAACAGATGAACCTTCAATGTCTGAAGCATCAACTGTGTACCTACACTGAAAAATGGGATTCTCAGAGATCTGCATGGAAGTTTACTCCATTATTAAAAGTGTCTGTGCCTAGAAACACCGAAACACCGTATCGCATTATAAATGTGTGATAGATACCCATGGTGCACAAGACCTAAAGCGATGCCGATCTGTGAGGTTTACTTCTAAAAGGTTTGTGGTCTGCCCAGCTGGGAGACCCACCTTGCTAGACTGCAGGCGAGTCTGTCATCTTAAAAAGCTGAACTGTGATAAAACACTTGATAGAACAAAGGTCAAATAAATAACGGTCAGTTTCGTAGAAGACAAGCAATACAGACAAACATGACCAACGGTCCAGTAGCTGATGGAGGCACTAACGCTACTGGAGTTCACATGGTATCTGGAGCACTATGGTTTCCAAAAAATGGTATTAATGATCCCAAACGGGGGATTTTAGATGAAGAAGTGTGTGTCTGCTCAACAGGAAGCTGCAGGGAAGTTGGAATGTAGCAACCAACAATGTAACTCCAGGAAGAGAATAGGGATGCGGGGCCAGGAGCAGCTGTGTCCCAGAAAGCAGGGCAGTGACCCTGCTCCCCATTGGAGCCCCTCCCCCACCGCACCCCAACGGCAGTTCTTGGGCAGGTCCACCTTTCCATGGGGACAGACACGCTTCACATTTTTTGTCTGACAAAAGAAGATAATGGTGCCCATGGGCCACCTGCTGCCTATGGGTTTCCACGGCTAAGCAGAAACAAAACAACGCAAATATATGAGGCTCGGTGTTTATAAAAAACAATTATTAGAACACTCCTGGAAGGCTTTGTCTATGTGGGTCAATGCAGAGACTCGCGTCTAGATGTAAGTCTACGCGCAACCACAGATCTAATTCAAAGTGCTGAAAATGTTTCGAGTAAGTCGAAACTTTGCTCCATCTCTTTTTATATTATGGTGATTAAAAAAAAGAACTATTAAGAAGCTCACAACATTCTAAACTTTGCCTTACGGAATAAAAAGTACTAAAGTTATCAAGATGACGAGTAAGACAACATCTGACCTGTGAGGTTTCTGTCGTGGGTAGACAGAGCAGGTGAGCTTTTCATTTAGACGAAACTGCAGCTATAAAGGACCCATGACAGGGAGGTGAAAAGCTGAAGGAGACTTACCGGAGGAGCCAGGGGGCACATGCTGGAGGACACAACACAGGCCATGGAGTGAGACCTGCACCGCCACAGATAGCTCGGTGGACACCTCAGATGCAGGCCAGCCTGTCCAACCAGGTCAACAGCAAAACAAGTTATTCCCCTCGCCAATCAAAGCCAATGTGGCGGGCTGTGGGAGACCCCACCAAAGTGCAAAAACAGTACCAGGAAACCCAGCGATGCCTGAGGAAGAGGCCAGGCGGGTGACATTCAGAGGGATCAGAACAAGCCCCCTCCCCCACCTCTGCCTACTATTTGGCTGATGGGAAATAAAAAACAGTTCACCTGCAGGGACTCAGATCCTTGCCTACCAACATTCACTGCAGCATCATGCACCATAACCAAAGGACGGAAACACTGCAAGTCCCATCAGTAGATGACAAATACATAAAATGGGGGTGGCACACACAACAGAATATTATTTAGTCACCAAAAAGGAGATTCCGATACTTGCTACAATATGGACAAAACCAGAAATCCTTGTGCTAAGTGAAATAAGCAGCAGAGAGAAGACATTGTTCCATGATTCCACTTTTATAAATTACCTAGAGTAGGTAAGTTCCCAGAGAGAGAAAATAGAGAAGAGGTTAGCAGGGGCTGGAGGGAAGGGGGAAGAGATGGTAAAAAAATTCTGGACAGTGTGATGGGTGCACAATGCTGTACATTTAACTGATGCTACTGAATTGTACACCTAAAAATGGTCAAAGTAATAAATGATGTTTGCTGTAATGTATATTCTGCCACAATAACACAAAGGTGGATTCTCGGGGGATGCCCTCACCCCTGTGGGTCCTGCCCATCTGTCCACACCAGGCTGTGGCATCATCTCCACCACTTTCCCTCCCCTGAACCATCTGCAGGCTTCTCCATTCAAGATGTCCACAGAATTTACTGCTGGCAGGGGTAGGCTCCAATAAATCCGGAAACCAGAGTTACAGCGAAAAGGTTGAGGATCCTCAGTCCTGATATTCCACTGCTGGCTCCAGCCTGACACCGCCCGTTCCAAAGGAAAACAAGTCATTCTTAATGAGGTTCTCAGAGTCTGTAACTATCAACACTTAGCATCATCAGAGAAAGGAAACTTTTCATGGATTGCAGAGCACAGACTGAACCTAAGAGGGGAAAAAAGGCCGTTTTTACCAGTACCACTGACTTCCTCCCAAGAAGTCTTAGAAAAAGCGGTCATGCCCGCTGTGGGCAGAATAATGGTGAATCATTAACTCTCTTCTTTCTTGGAACTGGACTTGGACTGACGGATACATTTCTGCAGTGACAACTGCTTTGCCCGGAAGCAGGTTAGGACTGAAGTAAATATTCACCGCACTATTCTGCTTCCTTTGGAACATTCTGGAAAAGTGTCTGAAGTCAGATGATGTTGACACTACTAACCTCGATTGTAATTTTTGTGGAAAATGGAGTCAAATAATTGTTACAATTTCTTTAGTAGCAATGTACCTGCCACAAAATACGTGTTAAGTATTTGTGGAAGGAAAACGATAATAAGAACAGAAAAGATGAGTTCAAAACACCTTACATATGCTTAAGTAAGATGAGGTTTGTGAAATACATGAAATGTGAATTTTATTTTTTTAAAAGAAAAAAAATGGGGGAGAAGATGCTTACAGAAGGATGTGCTATTGCATCTGCTAAAAGTATATGGAAAGAAATGAGGTACTAAAACCAGATCTAAGAAATGAGCAAATAAACTAATAAATAAAATGACAGATAAAAAAAAAAAACACCTCAGCTTGCCTGCTCCTCCTCCCCAAAGGGCAGCTGGCTCGTCATTCCATGCTAATGTTTGGTCTCCACATCCTGGAACTTGCATCAAGATGTGCGCAATTCTGCATTCTGTTTCACATTGACAAAGTAGGGCTTTGCTGCTACTTATTTATAATTTAATTCCCCCGATGGTTCTAAAAACAAGGGAAGAAATATTTTCAAACAAAAATCATTATTTATACAGCTGGAGTTCCCATTTAGTTAGGAAAATTAATAGAAAAATATTTGGTCAGAATTTGAGATAAGTTTTAAATGTTTCATAAAACCTCATCCCATCAACTTCCAAATCCCTTTTTCCTATACCCCTCCTCCCAAAGTCAGAAGGGACCAAATTAATGGGTCCTGATCTTGGCAAGGGGTGGCGATCTCTGAATCAGCAACAAGAATAGCTCAATTAAAGCACCACTCGAATATGCAGTTAGTTTTTGTTTGAAATTGGAAGCGGGCAACTTGCTTGCATGAGTAAGCAGAAGACAATTATTCAGGCCGGGGTCTTCAGAGCGGAGAGCAAAGGAGACAGCTGGCAATTATCTGGCTAACTTAACCAGATGATTCATGCCTAAAACTCCACTCTGGTGCCCAAATCGCCCAGAATGGCTACATTCACGGAAGAACTAAAGAGTGTAATTACCAAACTCCTTCTAATCCATGCTGCCAGGGCTGTGCTGAGTGGCGTGTTGTTAAGACAGTGATCATATCATAAACCAGCCTCCGTTCGCAGTGAAGAGTGCTGGGATTCTCTCAACATACATGCTAATGCTCAAGGGGTCTATCATCTTACAGGATGCAGCCGTTTTCACATCCTGCAAACTGAAAACTGCAAGTACACGAAGGGACAGGTGAACTGCACTGTTCGTGAAGCTGAAGTCTGTACACTGGACATGAAGCCCAGAAGGACAGAGATACTGTCTGGGTAGTATCTCAGCGCTCGGGGAGGCTGAGGCAGGAGAATGACAAATTCAATCTTGGCCTGGGAAACTTAGTGATTTAGTGAGATCTTGTCCCACAAAAAAAAAAAAAAAAGAGGTAAATAAAGGGTTGGGGATAGTTTGGTGTGAAGGCCCTGGGTTCAATCCCCAGTACCAAACAAGAGACAGACAGCCAGACAAACAGAGCAGTAGACTGTAACTCCTAACATGGAGATATTCTAAAGTGAATACAAATGAGTAAAAACAGAGAAAGCAAACATGTAAGACTGCGCAAATTAGAGTATCTAGGATTTGAAGACAAGCACATCTTTTTAGCTAATCATTAGAGACACGAGATGAACACCCTTATTCACAGATCGCATCATGCACCTTTTACAAAATCCTTCCCAATCATGTAAAGTACACTGGCTCACAGCATTAACAGTCCCATTTTATAGATTAAGAAAACAGAGCCCTTGAATTTGCTTAAGCAAAACTAATGTCAAAGCTGAAACTTGAACCCAGGTCTTCTGGTCCAAGTTTAGTGCCCTTTCCATCGTACTGTGCTGAAGGCTAAAGTTAACTTAAAGCAAATAAAAAATATCACATTACCCCGTCAAATCTATGGTATTCGCTATCACGAATAGTCCCAGGGTCACACATGTCATTAAATAAATCTTACAACCAAGCCCAGCTCCAGAGTCCAGGCAGAGCGGGAAGGTGGACACGGAGGAGGCTGCCCTCCGACTCGGCTCCTAAACCACACAGGGAAGGGAAGGAAGGAGCAGAAAAGCCCTACGTCTCCTTAACATCAAGCTGATTATGCAACTAATTTAAGTAGCTTCAGTTCTGCTTGGTTCCACATACTCAGAATGGAGTCAATTTTCTTCCTTTCCCGAAAATGAGATGCTTCTCCAATTCAATGGCTTTCCACTCTCCTTAAGTAAATGAAAACAGGCTTCTGAAATGCACTTTACCAACTTCTGCATGACGCAAGCAGGAAAACAATATATACGCACTACACGACAACCTTTTAAAAAATTATTTAATGTTTTCGGTAGGTCAGTATATTGCTTAGCTTCAATTACAAACTTAATTTGCATCAACCAATTTTGATACCCTTCAGACAGATGGAGGGCATCAGACATCAGAACAAGAACTGCTTTGTTAAGAAAAACGCCTTTAAAACTGATGCCATTTCAAAAGGCACCAAATTTTGCTCAAATTACCCATCACCTGTACCTGGCAGTGACTGATGTTTTAATGTTCCACAGAAGCTACATCCAACCGAGAGACTTCAGTTTCCCAGCAGTATGTCCTGCCTGGGGATATTGATTTTTGATATTTTAAAAGGTATGAAAGACTTTCCCACTCCCTAAACAGGCTCAACTCATGTATGTTTTCATGAAAAATCCCCGCAGCAGCACCTCACTGGGCGGCTGAAATCCCGAGCAGTGTGTTCCCTCTGTCCTCTGCTTCCTCCTCCTGCCTGGTAATGTTAAGGGAGGCAGCAAGAGGCTACTGATGTGGGAAATCATCTAATACTGAGGCAGCAGAACAAAGCCCAGACTCTTCGCTACCGTAAATACACTAAGAGTTAAGCCAAAACGCTCTCGTTCATAAAGATAATTCTTTCCTTACTTTGGAAAAGTTCTCTTTTCCCAGAGGAGACTGAGAGGGACAAAAAAGCCAGGACAGCATAGCGATGGTGGTAGTAGTAGTAGTAGTAGTAGTAGTAGCGGTAGTGGTAGTAGTAGTAGTAGTAGTAATAATAATAATAATAATAATAAAACAATAATAATGGTT
>RJWT010030222.1:0-14722 GCA_004365215.1 Cuniculus paca | reverse complement strand
TTTGGGGTCCCCAAAGACAGGGAAAGTGGGAGCAGAGAATTCTGGGGTCTCCAAGGGAGCAACACATGGGGTAGACATCTGAAAGGAGAGGAGCTGGGAGCTGGGCTGGTGGGGCCTGGAGGAGGAGGGGTTTGGGACTGGGTACCCCCCACCTTGGACTCAGCTGGAGGCAGAATGATGGGAACAGAAAGTCTGGGTCTGCAGAGAGCAGAAATGAGAATCATACCTAGGAGGTAGCTGCTGTGAGCTCATCTCACCCCATGGAGGTGGCCCGCTTGGGGGCTCTGCTCTGGTGTCCTGGCCCGGCTCTGGGGGCCTGTACTGGTGGTAGGTCAAGGTCCCCTGGGGCTTGGGTGCCCTCCAGCGTGGGGAGACCTTGGGTGACTCCTGAGAAAGCAGGTGTGTTGTCCTGTGCTTCAGTGCCCGGTCCCACCCAGGGTCAGCCTGGTGCCAGAGAGGGACAAAGACCACAGCTAGATCGGGGCGATGTCCCCTCGCTCTGGCCAGACTTACCTGCTGTGGGAACTGCCATGGGCAACACTCCAGCTCAGGGAGCAGGACCCCAGGACTGAAGAGGAACGGGGTCGGGGTGGCAGAGGGCAAGGCTGGGGCCAGAGCTGGGCCTGGGGCTGAGATCCACGGATCCGAATCTGAAGCTGGAGAGACAGCACAGGGCCCTGAGAGGCAACACTCGGCTAGCCCGCCAGGGAACAGGGACAGGAGTGCTGCAGCCCTGGGCGTAGGGTGGCAGCGGTCAGGTGGGTACCCTGACTCCTGGATCTGGGGGTGGAGGTGGTGGGGGCACAGTTTTTCACATTCTCAGGAAAGGCAGGAAGCCAGGTGTTGTGGTACACACCTGTAACCCCAGCATTCAGAAGGCTGAGACAGGAAGATCACCTTGAATTCAAGACCAGCCTGGGCTACATAGACCATGTCTCAAAAAACAACAAAAGCCAGAAATTTTGTCCTTGGTTACCAAGAGGTATATTGAGGGTTACAGATGTCTGGAGTGGCTAGAGCCTGAGGTACCTCTTTCCTAGGGGTGGGGTGGTAGGGACCTGGACTCCTGGGTCCCCGAGAAAGGACAAGATGGGATTTCCAGGTACTCCGTGCCATACATAGGGACTGCGCTGCAGGAACCACTGAGGGACCTGTTGGCTGAACTACAGCATGTTCCAGAGGACTGGAGCCACCGTGCCCCCTCCCTCCCCTTCAGGGCTCACACTTACTCGGGTCCTGATTCCGTCTGTGGATCCGCAGCTGCAGGACTGGAAGGAGGAGGGAGGTGGAATGGGAGCATCCAGGAGCCTGGCTCTGGGGGGGCAGGAGCACAGGACTTGGCCGACACACGTGCCCAGCCCCCTCATACCCTTCGGGTGGTGGGCAGCGAGCTGCCTTCCTGGGCCTTGCCTGCTCCCTGCCAGCACAGCACTCCAGCCAGGGCCGCTCAGGGGCTGGGAGCCAGCCCTGTCCCCAACTCCAGCTGCCCCTTCCGAGCTACACATACCCCACACCTGGTGTATTGCCAGTGTGGCAGCTTGACCCATTTTACACCTCACCCAATGCACCCCACTTTGGATACACTTCCCACAGTCACCCCCGAACACTGACCTTTCTGTGCATTTGCACCCACCCTCCACACTCACTGCACTGCCACCCAGCCACGCTAGCATGTGAGATTTGCACACTTGAGATTCAGCTCTCAGTCTTGGATCTCCTGTTGCACATTTCTGCTCTTCCACACACCTGCACCTTGTCACACACTCTTGGCTCTTCAGTGACTGGTGTCTTTGCACACACTGAGCCACGTAAGCACATTCCTTTGCACACTCAGGTACCTTTTTCCTACTCAGGAATTGACCTGCAGTCTTCCTACCCTGGGACCTAAAACAAGACATTTTATTCTATTCTTTTTTTTTTTTCCTTTTTGAGACAGGGTGTTGCTATGTCGTCTAGGCTGATCTTGAACGCGATATGAACTCACTCCATGCTGGGCTCAAACTTGTGGATATCCTCCTACTTCAGCCTCCCAAGTGCTGGGATGACAGGCGTGCACCACCACTCCTGGCTCTAGAACATAACTTTTGACACACCTGTTTAGATAGCTTCTTGTCCCCCTCACCGCACTCCATGCCAGTCCTCCGCCTCGCAGCCCTGTCAGCTGAAGCCCTTATTCCTCCGGAGCTCCGGGGCGCACTGCACTGCACACACATGATCCCCCGAGACACAACCCTTTGCGGAGGACCCCATTGTGCACAAGCAGCCTTTCCTACGGGCAATGCAAGCCTCCTGGGTCCTCCATGCCGCCCCAAGTAGAGCATTCCAGGACCCCAGGGCCACGGCCCACCCTTAGGAAAGGCCTCTCACCAGATCGGAACTTGGAGCGGATGATTTGGGAGCGCTGAGAGGAAGCCGCCAGGGTCATTGCCAAGGCTGGAATGAGACCTGGACGGGGAGAGGGCAGGGCCCCCCACAGTGAGCAGGGTCGCAGGCAGCCGGTAACTCAGGAAAGGCCTGAGCATTAGAGAAGGGCGTAGCCTGTGCTCATGACTTCTGGCTGGGGACCCAGTACCTAGGTCTGAGTGAGGAGGAGGCTGAGAGCCTGGAGCCCTGGGTCTGAGGGCGCAGGACTGGGGGCCTCAACTCCCCAGTACTGGATGGGGCAGACCAAGGTCTAGGACTCCCGTTCCTGAGGAGGCCACTAGGAGCCTTGACCTCTGGGTCTCTGAAAAGGGACGAAGGGGAGAGGCCTGGAGCCTGTATTTGAAGGACCGGAAGTTGAGGACTGGAACACAGTAGTCTGAGATGACCAATCCAAGATCCTCAGTGGAAAGGAGAAAGCAGGCCTGAAAGGTTGGGGGTGGGGGGTGGCATTCAAAGGGTTTCGGTGTCCAGGCAGGTGAGAAGGGAGTGAGTGGGCAGCAGCCACCAGGGTCTTATAGAAGGGACCAGGATCCCAGAGGCATGGAGGTGTAAGGGGGTCCTTCCCCCGACCCAGGGGCTCCTCACCAGGTGGGATCGGGCGCAGCTCTGCTGGGACGGGCGGAATCTCCGGTGCAGGCCGAGACCTCAGGCCCCACCTTGCCCTCCTGGGATGCCTCAGACAGACGCCCCTTTCTTGGACGCAGGGATAGGGGAGCCTGGCAGGGGATACGGGAACCCCGCCTGGGGCCTGGGAAGGGGCGGGGTGGGCGTCGGGTCCTGGTTCGCTCCTCCTCGCTTCCTGGGGTTGTGGGTTGGGGTGGCAGCCGCAGGCGGACAGACAGGAGCAGGTGCGGCCAGAGGGGCGCGGATGAGCAGCAGCAGCAGGTGGTCGTGTCCCAGCCCTGCCAGCAGGTGCCACCTGTTGCCCTTTTTTCCCTGACGCAGCAGCAGGAATCAGGTTCAGAGGAGGGGAAAGTTCAAACCTGAGGCCCAGACCCCAGGTCTAAAAACGGAGGGGAGTGGGGGTCTGGACTCATGGGTCTGAGAGAGGAGGTGCTCGGAACGGAGTGCGGAGTGTTGGCATTCGGTGTGCGCCCAGCAGGCAGGCACGTTTGGACGGGAGGGGGCACGTGCCTGGGTCAGAGGGAGGCAAGGGTTGGATACAGGGCTTGGGGGTGGCAGGGAGGGTCAGCTGGTTCCCAGCGTAGGACCGCGGGCCTGATATTCGGCCGAGATCGCTCAGGGCTGTGTTCTGAGGTGTGCGGGAGGCCCCAGTGCTCCTGGGTTGGATTTCATGCAAGATGGCAAGCTGAGGCCGTGGCTATAAATAACCTCCTCGGGTTCAGCAAGGGCCCAGCACTCCAGGCTAGGACCTGGCGCCGTACAAAATCGTCCCTAACGCCAGTGTCTTAATAAAGCGAGGCACTGACAATACCACATATGCTTTTATTGCCCCTTGACACTCACATCCAAAGCCCATCTTTCCACAGTCCAATTCTTTATTACCCGAAAGCAACCTCCTGGTTCCCGGGCGGGGCAAGAACTACAACTCCCAGAAAGCTCAACTCTCCAGTGAGTTGGAGCCGAGGAAGTTTCAAGGTTCGCGCGCTCGTTTGCTATTGGTTTTTAGGGAGGCGTGGCCACAGGAAGACCATGGCGGTGATTGGCCGGAAGCTCCTGCTGCTCAAGATCCCAGAGGAGGCGACGGAGCCTGCGCAGCTCACAGTGCAGAGCATCGTCCGTCACTGGACCTGTGAGACGCAGGCGCGGGCTGCCCAGGGGCAGAATGAGGGGAGGGTGAGAGGAGAAGCTTTCGAAGATGTCCCCTATGAGACCGAAAAAGATGGTGTTAGTGTGAAAATGGGTGCGAGGCGGTTGCACCACGCCCAAAGGAAGAAAAAACTACTAGAGCGGGATCCACTCAAACGCAACTCTCGGGTCCCGGAGCATGATGGGAGTTGTAGTTAGACTGGCGACCACGGTTGCCCAGGAAACGACGACGCGCTTGGGTGCCTGAGGAAGGACTGGGAACTTGATTTCAGGGATTTCTGAGGATGGAGGGGCCCGGTCTCTGAGATGAGTGAGGGATCAAAGATGGAAGGGGCTGGAGACCCGAATCATGACAAATAAGAAGGAACGGAGTGCTTGAACTCATATCCTGGGGAGAAGGGCTGGGTTCATCATTTAGATCCTGGGAGAGGAAAGGGCTCACGGTCCAGAATGTTGGGCCAAAAGAAGGGATGGGGGAAGATGGACTCGTAGGTCCTGAGGGAAGAAGAAAGCTAACAACCCAATGCTTGCACACCCCGTTCCTCCTCACCTGTGGCCACTACATCTCGCTCTGCTGGGGGAGGGTCCCAGGCCGGTGGTGGCCTGAGCCCAGGACCCAGCTGGTAGTGGCTGAGCAGATGGTGGAGCTGAGCTGGGGTCAGGGTGGGGTAGTCAGTTCGTAGGCTGCTCCAGGAGGCCTGGTGGGAGGACCAGGTGAGAAATCAGGATGGGAGACCACTACTGAGCAAGTGCATGTGGGGTTGGATAGCAGAGTTGTGCTAGGTCTCTGGGCACCATGAACCTGGTAGTCTCTGAAGTGATAGTGTGTGCTGTCAGGAATTTTAAAAAACTGATGTGCTGAGCCGGGCCTGGTGGCACACACCTGTAATCCCAGCACTCAGGAGGCTGAGACAGGAGGATCGTTGGTTGCAAGTTCAAGACCAGCCTGGGCTACAAAGTGAGCTCAAGGCCAGTATGAATGGCATAGTGAGACCCTGTCTCAAAAAGACAAGGGCCGGGGATTTAGCTTAGTGGCCTAAGCGCCTGCCTGGCAAGCATGAGGTTGTGAGTTCTATCCCTGGTGCCAAAAAAAAAAAAAATTGATATGCTGAGCCAGGCATGATGGTACACACCTGTAATTCCAACACTCTGGTGGAGGCTGAGGCAGGAGGATCACTGTGATTTTGAGGCCAGCCTGAACTGCATAGTGAGACCCTGTCTCGAATTAAAACACGAACAAACAAACAGGATGCACTTCAGAGTAAATGAGGATATAGGAAGTAGGTGGAGAACAAGATTAGCCATTGGTTTACATTACTGACAAGATTTGGTATCCCACTGTGGCCACCACTTTTGTACCTGTGTGACAATTTCTGTGCTTCTGTGTGTCTAGCTGACACCAGAATCAGTGTAGTTAAAAATCAGACTATGCAGATTGCCTGAGTTCAGAAATCTCAGATTGGCTATGTATTAATCTCCTGGAAAATCACTATGCCTCAGTTTCCTCATCTCTAAATTTGGAGAATAGGACTAGTAGGGTAGTTCTGAAGATGCAATATGGGAAGATTGTAAAGTAGTTGGAACACTGTTTGGGCTTCTTAAATGGACTGTAAATGTTTGATAAAAGAAAGTAAATGAAATTGGGTATGGTAACACACACCTGTAATCCTAGCACTCTGGGATTTATCCTGGGAAATTAGGGAGACAGGGTCTCACTATGTAATTCAGGATAGTCTTGAACTCACTGTGTAGCCCAGGCTGCCCTCTAACTTACGGTGAGCCTCTTGCCTCAGCATCCCAAGTACTGGGATTATAGGTATGCACTGCCGTGTCCCGCAGATAGTAACTTACTTCCATGAGAATTTGTCAGCATTAAACTATAAGTGCCTGGCCCATAGTTTATGTTCAGTGACTGGTGTTTTTGTTTGTTTGGTTTGCTTTTTGTCTGTTTTTGGTTTTTTTGTCTGTTTTTGAGACAGAGTCTCACTACGTAGCCCAGGCTGGCCTCAAACTCCTAGTGATCTTCCTGCCTCAGCCTCCTGAGTGCTGGGATTCTGTGCCACCACACCCGGCTTCAATGACCTCGATGTTTTAACTGTGATATTCGTTAGTCCAATACTCAACATGTCTGAGGGCCCTGCAAAGTGAACAGGTGCCACTGGGATTCTGACAGGGCTGAATTTGGTCGTTGGTGGTGCTGGCTTCCTTCTCACTGCCAGTGGCCATCCAGTGTCAGAGCTAGGGCTGGACATGACATAGGCATTCCTGGGGTGGGGAGACGCTGGCTATGGAGGTGCTTGAGCAGGCTGAGGAGTCAGAGGTCAGGGGTCAAATAGAGCTGACCAGAAATCACCTTGAGCAGAGAGGTACGGGGTACGCAGAGCATGTTCACAGCAATGGAGAGTTTCCGGAAGAACTCAGTAGCGATGTCAGCCAGCCCAGCCCCTTGCAGCCAGTCCAAGACAAGGTCCAGGTTAGTGCGGATCTGGACAGCTCGGGACCACTGGTAGAAAGGTCGGCTTTGACCTGTGAGGGAGAGGGGAAAAGGACGATGAGTGTATGCCAGTGTTCTGCCTCCCAGATGCTTCCTAGCCTTGAGTTTGGGACTGGAGCCTGTTTCCCAGAGTAGCCAAAGGGGCTGCCTGAGCCCGTGCTGCATCTAGTGCATGTGGCTGCTCCGGGAGCACCCATCTTGTCTTTCCATCCCTGTGCTTCCCGGCCCAACCCTCACCTCGTTCCATCAATGAATTGAGAAGGGATGCATTGGAGAAGAAGAACAAGTAGCCGAAAGTCTGAGACACGAGGTCCGGATGCAGCTCACACTGGCTGGTCAGTTCCAGGGCTGCCTGGAACACACCTAGGGTAGGCTTCAAGCCCGGAGGCATGGCCCCCAGCTCCGAGCCGGGGCCTGGCAGCTCTGCCCCAGCTGTGAAGGGGTTGCTGTCCAGGAGAGCAGGCAATGTTGAATAAAGAGTCTAAGGAGATAGAGAGGCAAAAGCATTAGTGACTGGAACACACTCCCTGGAAAATCCAGAGTGGTAGAGCTTAATGATAACAGGAGGATCCACCAAAGGCTTCTGGGAGTTGTAGTCCATTCTACCTTCTAACAGGGTTCCTTGAGCAAATCCCCTGTTTGTACAAGGGTTTCTAGTACTTATTGGCCCTGGAACAACTCAAGTCTCAAGAATTTCTAAGCCGGACCTGGTGGTGCACGGCTGTAATCCCAGCACTCCGGAGGCTGAAGCAGGAGGATTACTGTGAGTTCCAGGCCAGCCTTGGCTACATAGTGATTCAAGGCCAGCCTGAACTACATAGTGAGATCCTGTCTCAGAAAAACAAAAACAAGACAAGAATTTCTAGAAGTTACTAAGGTATTTTAAGGCCACCTTGCATGCATTGTGGCACTTGTAATTGTCAGCAGAGACAGTTCAACAAGGATCAATGGTATTGGACAAAGAAGCCCTCTTCAGTCAAAGAACTTTTTTTTTTTTTTTTTGCAGCACTGGGGATTGAACTCATGACCTTGTGCTTGTCAGGCAGGCACTTAGGCCACTGAGCTAGATCCCCAGCCCTTGTCTTTTTGAGACAGGGTCTCACTATGCCGTTCAGGCTGGCCTTGAGCTCACTTTGTAGCCCAGGCTGGTCTTGAACTCACAATGATCCTCCTGTCTCAGCCTCCTGAGTGCTGGGATTACAGGCGTGCGCCACCAAGCCTGGCTTCAAAGATTATTTATCCAGAATTCTTCAAGGAAAGAAAAAGAATGGAGGAGAGTCAGGAAGTGGGAGTGGAGTGGCAGTTAGCTAGTGGAAAGTGAGATCAGGCCAAGGACAGGAAATGATATCAGAAACAAAAGAAATAATAATACACTTGGCAAAAATGTACAGGAAGTGAAGCCTCCGAAGAAAGAGCTTCACAAGTGAGGCTGCTCAAAGAATTAGAGGCTATTAGCCCAGCGTGGTGGCGCATGCCTGTAATCCCAGCACTCAGGAGGGTGAGGCAGGAGATCATTCCGAGTTCTAGACCAGCCTGGGCTACAAAGTGAGCTCAAGGCCAGCCTGAATGGCATAGTGAGACCCTGTCTCAAAAAGACAAGGGCCGGGGATCTAGCTCAGTGGTATAAGTGCCTGTCTGGCAAGCACGAGGTCTTGAATTCAATACCCAGTGCTGCAAAAAAAAATAATAATAATAGTCTCTTACTTTACATAGGAACCCACCATCAGTCAAAAACTCTGGGAACGCCAAGATGCAATATTAAGGTCAAAGATGGTAGTTGGGAAACAACCTACAGGAAGAGCTCTCAGGGAGTTTGAGGCCAGTGGCTCAGAAAAGGGAGTGAATTCAGAGTTTTCGGAAGTGAGGTCAGCAAGCACAGGAATGAGACCTGATTAAAGAGGGCCTTTGAATTAAGTGACAGTGCCTAGAACTATTCAATTTATCTATATAACTTATTATAGACTTAGAAAATGAGAGAATGTTAAAGTGCTAATGGCAATACAACCAGGTAAATGGTTCAGCCTGTCAAGATGTTATGATTGCAATGACAAGAAGAGAAGGTAGAAAGGCAGGAAGTGATGCCAGTTTAAACAGGAAGTGATGTCACAACACTGGAGTGAGATGGGAAATGATGTCACAGAAAAAGGAAATTTTGAGTCAATAGGAAGTGACATCAGAGTAACACAATGTAATATAAACAGAAAGTGATACTGTCTCAAGCAGGTAGCAAGGGGAAAGAAAGGCCAACCTTGGTGAGGTAGTAGACAGACTGCTGGAAGGTACACATGATGACCTCATCCAGGAGGGCCATGGCCTCGTCACATGATTCCAGGTCATTGCAGAGCTGTGGGTCTGAGGACAAGCCCAGATAAGAGGTTGAACCAGATGCTGGCAGTCCAGGGAGTGATGGGCTGGGAGAGGCCTGGACCTGGGTCAGAGCTCACCATCCTGGTCAGCTTCCTTCTCCATTTCCAGAACCTTCTCCTGCACAAAGCTCAACAGCTCTGTGGTGTTGGCCATCCACAGCATGAGTGGCCGCAGCTCCACAGACACAGCCTCAGGAGTCAGGGGCACCTCAGGGACTCCTTCCGTGTGGCTGAAGAAAAAGGAGAGGACCTGTGACTCTAACAGCTATCGTACTTTCCAAACCTCCTGATCTGGGTTTCAGTGTGGACCAAGTACACCCGCATTTCACAGCTGGGAGAGCTGAGCCTCGGAGGAGCACAGAAACATGCACTAAGACATGCAGGGAAAGAACTCAGAACTGGATGCATACCCATCCCCTACATCACCCCAGATTTTTCTGCCCAGAATTTCTCTTACTTCTCTGGCTGACGATCTCCAATTTCCTTAATCTTTTCCTGTGGAACAGTAAGATCAGAATTGAGATGAGTAAATCGAGGAAAGGGAGGCTCATGAGTTAACACCTTGGTTTCTTCTTTTCTTTTTTCTTTCAAGCATTGCCTTTGCATTGAGCTTCATCCCCAGCCCTTTCAATGTTTTGTTAATATATGTTTGCGATACAGTGATTACACTGAGCTTGGATTTGAGATATCTATTTCTTGGCTAGTTTTACCTCCTCGTTTTTGTTTTTGTTTTTAAAGACGGTGTCTAAGTTGCAAAATTACTGAAGCTGGGCTTGAATTTGTGATTCCTGCCTCAGCCTCCAAGAGTGCCGGGATTACAGGTGTGTGTCAGCACAACGAAGAACATTTCCGGCAGAGACTCTCCCCACTTTTCAGATGGACACTAATCCCCAAACTTCACAATGATCTCTGTCTCTTCGCACCACTGCAAACACACAGGCCTATGGTCATAAGAGGTCTGTCTCCCTCCAGTCCTCTTCTGCTCAAACGGTGTTTCTTTGCTCCAAGAAACTCCCTACAACTTCTCTCTGACTCGGAGCCTCGCTCAATAGGATGGAAGCTTCCCCCCTACTTTGAATGACTTCTGGCACTTCATATGTAGGCCAAGGGACCCACGTCTCAAGAATGGTCTCGTCTGTACTGCGCGGCCTCTAATAATGGTCTCTCCCAACCAATCTTCCCCCCGCCACTTAGAATGGTTCCTTCCAGAATCCCACACTTCCAAAGGCGGTACCGCCTGCTCTTTTAGTGCAGTGGACGAGTCCACAACTCCCAGCATCCCACGGGTCCCCTCCCCGAGACATCACGGGAAAGGTAGTTTCTCTCGCCCGCGTCCGAAGCTGGGGCAGATGGTGGGGCGGGGAGGCTGCGGCAGAGACTCGGGGAGCAGGTGGGGCTGGGCGGCGGTGGGGGGCGCTCACCCAGACGACCTCCTTGATGAGCCGGGCCAGGCGGCCCAGCATTCGCGGCAGGTGGCCCAGTTCCAGCTCGCGGGCGGAATGCTGCACGCACAGCGCGAGCAGCGTGGCGGGCCCGAGCGGTGGCAGGGCCCCGGCGCCCGAGGCCGCGGCGCGCACGATCTCGCCCAGCAGCGCCTCTTCCTCGCACGGCCGGAAGCGCAGGACGGGCTCGCGGCCGTCCAGGTAGGCGGCCAGCGCCTCGCCGCGCTCCTGCAGGCCGCGGCCGCACAGGCGGCAGGAGAAGGCCCAGCCGAGGCCGGGAGGCGTGGCCCCGGGGCGCGCGGGCAACCACGGGGGCCGAACCGACCCGGAGCCACCGGCGCGCGGGTCCTTGTACATGAACAGGAAGTGCTCGCCCAGCCCCAGCAGGTCGCCGGGGTGCAGCTCGGCCTCCCGCAGCAGGAGGCACCCGTTGTGCGTAACTGGGGCGCCCCTGGATGGGCGCACCATGGCTGGGGGCTCAGGGCCCGCGCGCACTGTGCAGTGACACGGCAGGATGTCAGGGGCGTTGAGGAAGGTGTCCACGTATGGGGCAGGGGACCCGCTGCAGGACGACGGGGTCCTGCCCCGGCCGAACACGTGCTGCTCCCGCGTCATCACGTACACCACGAAGTCCTGGAGGAGAAGTAAAGATGGCGCTGAGGTTACTGCCGCCCAACCGATCCCTCTCCCACGATCAACTCTCCCGACCCCACCTCCTATGAGTGGACATTTGCAAGGAGATCTCCAGGCTCACCCTAAGACTCTCCACGACCCTGCCTCCCATGAATGGGCTCGTCCAAGGCACTTTCTATGGTAGGTGCTCCCATGATGTGCATCCCAAAGACCCCGTGTACAAGAAAACCCTTTCATGATGTGGACCCCACCATCTTCCTCCCTCAAAGAACAGCTGCTTCCAGTATCTTTCTCCAATGGACTCTCCCATCTTCTCAACACTCCTGAAGGGACTCTGTCACTCCTACAGTGGACTCTCCCATGACATGCAGCCCAAGGAACGGGGCTTCCAAGGACATCCCATCATCTACACCCTCCCAAGAATGGATCTTTCCAAGGAACCTTTCTACATTTCTCTGGCTCACTTGTCCTTTATTCTGCCCCATCATGGAGGCTTCCAAATGCATCTTCCCTTCAGATCACAGTCTCTCAACATCTCAAAGCAAGGGATAGATTTCTTCAGAGTCCCCCTTTGAACAGAAGGTTCTTCCATTTACCTCCACTCCCGTGAATGCAAAAGTCTAAGAAAACCCTTTCTACAGTGGACTCTCATTTAGTCCCATCCCAAGATGAGCTCACATCCCTGGAAACATCCTTCTACAATGGATTCACCGTTACGCCTACTCATGAGTTCCAATCAACAAGAGCTCTCAGTATTACCATCCCCAAAGTGGACATCTCCACAGAGATCTCGATTTTCCTGGGCTCGTCTAATAATTCCATAAATAGATGCTTCAAGGAGACCCCTTCTTACAGAGTCCTAGTTCATCCACTAAATGAAAAGATGCATGCAGAAGACCCCTTCCTAAAAATGGACTCTCACCTCCATCCTGTAAAAATGGAAGCACTGCCTGACCCTCTTCCTAAAATAAATCCGATGCTCCAATACTATTGTCACCCAAATATGAAAAATACGTAGAAGTATCAGTACCACCTGCTTCCATCAACAACAGTTAAATCGTTCCAATGTAAACCATCATCTTTTACAAATGAAGTAGTTCTCACCCTCCATCAAGAAAATACTGTCTAGGCTTATCCAGAACAAGATCCCGGGCACCAATTGACATCCATCTCCTAGTAGATACGCTCTTTTTCCTCTCAAGAAATGGCTGCTTGAAAGGGATGTCTTTTTCCACAGTGGACTGACTCTCCCTTGAGGAACAGTGTTTTCCCCCAACTTTGAAATGAACCATTTCCTGTTTGACCCTCCAGTGGAATTTTTTTTTTTTCTCCCCAGGCTGGGCTCAAACTTGTGATCCTCCTGCTTCAGCCTCTCAAAGTGCTGGGATTACACGTCTGCACCATCATACCCAGCTCCTCCAACAGAATCTTTGTCAGTCATCTGACCCCCACCTCTTTTTTTTTTTTTTTGCTACTCTGGAACCTTGCTGGACCACACCTACCAGAGTACCTGAGGCCGCTGAGACCCGAGGGATTCTGGGAGTTGTAGTTTGTTGCTCTCCAAAGACATGGGACACAGACAACTCCAGGTAGGGAAGACAGCGCTAACCTGAGCGTCCTGGTAACCCTGGAGCAGCAGAAAGTAGGGGTGATTGCTAGGAGCCTGGATGAGGCACTGAGATAACTGATCGAGATCTCCGGGGTCTCCAGGTCCAATTTGGGCATCGGCTGCCCCAGGAGCCATGCTAAGTGCCTGCTGCCTGCGTTCCTGTTGCCGCCGACGCCGACCCTGCAGGTTAAGCTCCGATACGCTGCGCCTCAGGGATAAGTTTTCCGAGCGCTCCTTGCCCCCGGACCCGGCCGGGGCTCCAGATCCCGACCCTGGACCAGGACTGGCCAGCGCTGCCCCTCCAGACGCGGCCCGGGAGCGGCTTTTCTGCGGCCGCCAGGAGGGGGCGCCCGTGCCTGCGAAAGAGAGATGGAGACAGCAGAGCTGAGATTGGAAGGACAGATGGAGGACCATCAGGCCACCAACGGTTCACGGAGAGGTGAGGCCACTTCCCACACTTAGGTTTTGCAGATGTTCCTCCCTGTACCTGGAACACACTTCCTTCCTGACTTCCACCCATCTTGCAGTTTTCAGCTCAGAAATTCATTTGCTGTCTTAAGCATTTCCCAAACACCTACTATGTGCTGAAGACTAATGTAGTCACTAACTAAGGACTGTCCTCAGGGAGATGAAAACAACCTCCTCTAAACACCCTGCCCTGACAGTCCAAGTCGAAGCAAGTAACTGCACCAAGGCCCAAAACTGGGCTTGTCCGTACCCAGCCACATAGTAGGTGTCCGGTGGAAATAAACTTAATGAGTAAACTGCTGATTCCCATTAAGCTTGTGAGATCTGGGAAAGTGGGAACCTAACTTGTTCATGCCCCACTGTATCCCCAGGGCCCTAAAAATGTATGGCCCACTGTAGGTGCTCAGTGAACGCTTGGGGGCGATGACGGTTCTAATTGCCACTTGTTACTAAGCACCTGTATGTGCCAAGCCCTTTATGCACACAAAGACGCTAAACCTTCACCTAGCACTTTGCTGAGATTAACAGGCAAAGAATGGGTTGGAACCCAAGCCTGAGTTCAAATCCCCATCGTTTTGTTACAATGCCTTCTCTGCCCAAGGGAGGTTTAGAAACAGAAAAACAGTTTGAGGGCTCCCTGAGCAGCCCCGGGCCTCGGCTCCACCAGGCCCCAGCCCTGCCAAGTTCCATCCTGCCCTTGCTATTTCACCTTCGACGCCACCTCCTCTTCCTCCAGGAGGTGAGGGAGGGGCAGGGAGGAGAAGGAAAGAAGTAAAAAGAATTAGGATGTGTTGTATACATGTGCCAACACCCCATGGTGAATGTAATCATTATGTACTGCAAACATGTACTAATAAAAGTTAAAAAACAAAACAAAAAAAGCTTGTTCCTGTAGCCCCCTCTTCTGCTTCGCAGCCAACCCAGCCTAAGGCTGCCAGCTCACAGGACGGCCCCTCGGAGGCTCCGCCCACTCAGGCCCTCCAGATCCCGTAAGAGGCCATTTTTCCTTCCTCCAGGTCCCTCCCCTTCCTAGGCTTCACCCACATAGGCCACGCCCCTTGGGGGGAGACAGCCTCAGTCTACTTCACAGAGCTGCCTCTGGCCACCAAGACCCACGTTGCAGGTGCCACTGCACATCACCGGGCCCAACATCAGGTCCCACGTTGCCCGTTACTCTGAACGTCACTGAGGGACATCGCCCATGCCTGTTCCTCCAGCTAATTCTTCCAATTTCCATTTCCATCAACGCATTAGGCAGAATCCCTCAGCACCTATAAACTCCTGCCCCTCGCACAGCGTGCCCAGTTCCCACATCCCACAGTCAGGATCCTGAGCATCTCCTCCTCTTAGACCCACGACACATTCAGCCTCCTTCAAGGCAGCCTGAAGTCCCTGCTAAGGATCCTGTCCCTGACCAGAGAGCCACTCTGGGACGCCTCCCCCGACCACCAACTGGGCGCTGCCTCCCACACCCCTAAGCCCCTCCCCCACAAAGCCCGTTCAACCTGCAGGCCTC
>RJWT010030221.1:0-14707 GCA_004365215.1 Cuniculus paca | reverse complement strand
AATGGAAGATAAGGCATATTCCATAGAATTAGTGCTTTTTGAGTTCTTTATAGTGATTGCAACAAGAGTAGAAATATTAATCTGCTACATTACATATACAAATTAAAGTTTCACGATAAGCATCTAAAAATACAAATTATATATATATATATGTTTACATATGCTTTGTGTCAACGGACAAGAGTCAACGAATATAAATTAGAAAAAAAAGCAAAGCAGGTTAAATAAAAAACACAGAGCAATCCATGTATCAGTAATCATAGTAAGTATATGAATGAACTATCAATTAACAGAGACTCCCAGCTTGAATTTTATTTTATTGATCTGAACATCTGTTATGGCAGTTATTAATGCTGATCACTAAGTATTTCTTATCTTCATTCTGGGCTCATGATTTGGACTTCACTTGCCTCTCCCCTGGGAGTCAGTCATGGCTATATAACTTGCTATGACCAATTTTATGCGAGCTAAAAGTGTAATGAGCCACTTTGGGGTGGAAACAGTAACACTCAGTGCACGAAATATCAATTTTTCTTTCCGTCTGCTACCACTTCCAGCAGTATCACAAGTGGCTGCTTTAGATCCTAAGGTAAGGACAGAATGGAGCAAGCTCTCATGGACCTTAGAGAAGCATGAAGCTCAAAAGTAAAATAAATCTTTGTGGCATTAAGTGGCTGATGTTCTGGAGCTGGTTATACCCATTACATGACACAGAATATATCCTCACTGAAATGTACAAGATAAATATGCAAAACATAGAGAATTACATTTTGAAAGAAGAGGGAGAAGAAAAAAGAGACAGAAAAATATTAATTAAATACCTGGAATATCAATATTAATGCTAGGCAGAATAATCTTTAGGACCGAAAAGAATTATTAATAATAAAAATAAAGACAATCCAAAATACACTCTTACATAAGAATGAAAGAATCTGCCAGGACGATAGAAGTTTGGAGTCTTTACTCATGTAACATCGTATAATGTGTGGGATCAAATACATGTAAATTCACAATAGAATTGTATAGGGAGATAGACAAATCTACAATAGTAAGCAAGTTCCTACAACCTCATTTTCCTTTCCAGGCAGTGATATTTGGTTTTCCAGGTCATCTAAAACTAGGTAGTTCTATGAAGGAGCAAACCTTCACTAGATATCTAAAAAAAGAACCAGGTGTTATGGTGCATGCCTGTAACCCCAGTGCTCTGGAAGGCTGAGGCAGGAGATTTAAATGTTTGAACACAGCTTAGTCAAGTTGATGATTTAACAAATCCCTTCTGAAAAATTTAATAAGGGGGAGGGAGGTTCTGAGAATGTAACTCAGTGCGAAGGCCCTGGATTCAATCCCCAGTACAGGAGATAAAAGAAGGAGAAGTGACTTTCAGCCTCCACACCTCTTTCTGTCTTTGAGAGTGGCTTCAAAGGAAGGGGTGGTTGAAGAATCAGTATCTATGGTTTGGACTGAAAGTATGTCCCAAAAGACTCAAGTGGTTAGAGGGTGGAGGTAGGGCATTTTTAACAGGTGTCTGGATCATGAGGACTCTAATTTCATTGATGGCTTAATACACTGATGGATTCTTAACTCAATGGCATTATTGAGAGGTGATGGAAACCTAGAGGGTAGGTTCTATTTGATGTGGCCTTGGGGATTATATCTTGTCACCAACCTCCTCTTCTCTGATTTTTCCCCTCTCCCTGCTTCTTTGTTGCCATGACGTGGGTAACTTTCTTCTGCCACATCTTCTGCCATGATGTTTCTGTATCACTACAGCCTAAAAGCAAAGGCTCCAACTGACCATGAACTGAGACCTCGGAAACCATGATTAAAGATAAACCTTTTCTGTTTCTCCCAGGTATTTTGTCACAGCAGTGGAAAGCTGACCGATACAGGCATTTTCTTTCAGACTACTTATTATATGATATTTCATAGAACTTTATTTCATATGACTTTGCTAATTTCATCCTAAGCCATTCTAATGAATAGAAATGTGAACTTGCATTATTAGTCATCAATATTTATAAGTAAGTTATGGAAGTTAAAAGTCTTATAATAGTGCAGGACTAGACAAACAGACTAATATAAGACTACTTACCTATACAGTCATATGTCACATAATGAAGTTTTGCCCATTTACCTGCCACATACATGGTGGTGGATTCATAAGATTTTATTACCTAGTGATATCAGCATGATCTTAATAAATGATAAATACATGCTATGATGTGTTCACAATAGTGAAAACAACTGAATGATACATTTGTCAGAATGCATCCCCATCTTTATGTGGTGAATGACAGCCTGCAAACTTGAATACCTCACAGAAGAAATATTATGCAGAAGTGAAGACAAAATGTATTATCAAATAAAGACTCCTGAGCAAATTCCATTAGGAAAAAGAGAAAGTTAGAACCCTACTCACAGTCTACAAAAGATTATATTCATGGATAATTAAAGTCACAAATATGAAGAGTAAAATTTTGCAGTCTTGTAGAAGCATATACTAGATAATGTCTTTATAAACTTGGAATACAGAAGGTTTCTCTGAACAAGATACATAGACCACAAACTACAAAAACAAAGATTGATAAATTTAACTACATTAAAATTAAAATTTTCTTTATAACAAAAGGTAATCCAAACCATGTTTAAAGAAAAAAAACACAGCCTAAGAGAAGATTTTTGTCATAATCAACCAATATGACAAGTATAAAGAACTTCTTTATAAAAGAAAGACAAACATCTATTTTTCCATAAATGACAAAGGACATAAGTAAATGTTTAGCAGAATAGAAAATCTTCATGGCTAATAAATATGAAAAACTACACAATCTCAGTGGTAGAGAAATAAACGTTAGATCAGAAACAAAATGTGTCTTTATACTCATCATTTTTACAAAACAATATATCTCATCGTAAGTGTAGGAGAGGATGTGAAATTGGGGAACTCTCAAATAGATTGTGGGAGTGTAAATTGCCACAGCCCTATAATGGATATTATCAGGCTACTCCTAACTTGAGGATGCCTGGACGGCAACCCAGGTTCACATTCTTGAGAAATGTCCCCATATGCACAAAGACCCATATGCTGCAATCTTCATCGCAGCTTACCAACAATCAGAAAGAAATAGAAAGACTCACATGTGAGATACAGATAAATTATCCTACAAGGCTTACTAAATAGCTGTTAGAATGAATATCTAGATCCACATGTATTGATACAGATATAGTCTGAAAATATTGAGGGAATTTTTAAAAAATGACAAATGTATCACATGATTTTAGCAAATTTTAAAAAGGAAAAGAAAATAATGCTGTATATATCACTTAAGTAACAAAACACAAAACATCAACTGGAAACTTACAAAAATCTCAAGGTTGTGGTTAATTCTGGGATAGAAAGAAAAGGAGTGCTGAGAGTCATTTCAAATATATCTGCAACATTTTTCCCACACACACACACAAAAAAAAACAAATCTAAAAGAATATGTCAAAATGCTAAAATTTCTTATACCTAGGTTTAGATATACTTGGATGCCTTCGTATAATTTTCAATGTGTTTGAAATGCAATTAATTATTTGCCACGTTTAAACTGAAATCAATGTATGGCTATTTTTAAATAAGAGCTATATTACATTTTTTAAAAGTTAAATAAAATATGCTATAAAAATAAAAAAGTTTAAATGTCATGGTTTGAAGACATATTCCAAATTTTAGAATAGAGAAGGGAAAGGAAGATGTGTTAAGTCCCAACCCTGAATCTAGCTATAGGACCACAGCTTCCAAACAAACTCCTTACAAATACACCTGGTTTCACTGGGCTGTCACAGACACAGACACACAGAAAAGTCATAGGTTCACTCTGATGCTCCACCACTGCCTTCCATTATTTCACTGGGCTTGCACAGATAGCCTGCTCCTAGCAGAAAGAATGGCAATGGTCCCCTATTAGAAGGGATATGTTGTCAGCCCTCACTTGATCATCACTTAAACTGAACCTTGTATTTACATGACTTGCCAGACCGTTGCAGGCACCTGCTTGCTATCTCTATTTTATAGCTTTGACTTGCCTGATCCATCACAAGATTTGCCATGATTTCCAGAGAAAGGAACCATCATTCTAGCCATCAATATCTGTGAAATTTTGTGTGTCCAAGGCAGAAAGCTGTATTCATCTTGGTACTGATACCCAGGGACTAATTCTAATTCATATTCAGTGAAACTAACAGCAATAAAATAAATTCATTGGTCCAATGACAGGTGCAGTAATGGTAGCTCAGAAATGATCATTTAGGCTGCACTTAGGTAAATGGAATTTAAATACAATTGAATTGTATTTATATTGCAGTAGCCCACACGTTTAGGTCAAGAGTCTAGTGCAGTCTTTGCCCATGTCAAAGGCATATCCTTAATTCAGGCTTTCGTAGATGTTGATTATCTGATCTTCACTTTTGATACTTAAAGTAGTGTTAAAGAGAAACAATTCTAGATATATTTTTGTCTCTACAACACAAACAAAAATGTTAATTCATGTGTTCACTTTTGGAAGCAGATGCCATCTGGGAAAAGAAGTTCAGAACTGCAGCCTCATGTCTTCATGGCTGGTCTTCTAAAAATCTCCTGGCCTCATCTCTCCTCTTTGCCTTCCATAGACCTCTCTCAGGAAAATTCAAGGCCAGAGTTCCAGAGAAGAAGGGCTGGTGATGGGCACCACGAGTGGAGACCAGCAGTCCTAGAAGGAAGACTTTGACCAGGTCAGAGCTGAGGACAAGCCAGGGGTTTTAGCTGTCTCATTTCCCAGTAACTCTATGACATCTGGGAACTGAAGAATGTAATCCTTCCACATCACTGAGTAGATGTGAAGCTGACATTACACGGGGGGGGGAGTATTTCCTTTCTTAAAAGGACTCC
This sequence comes from Cuniculus paca, assembly GCA_004365215.1. Classification (NCBI taxonomy): domain Eukaryota; kingdom Metazoa; phylum Chordata; class Mammalia; order Rodentia; family Cuniculidae; genus Cuniculus; species Cuniculus paca. Next base: position 9,798 of record RJWT010030221.1, on the reverse strand, counting down.
TTAACGCCTGCATGGGTAGAACATTCTGTGGTAAGAAGCATGCCTGGAATGGAAAGGATAACTATGCAGGAAGTTTGTGCATCCATTTTATACATCCTACGATTTGTGGTTATGAGGGAATCAGAGGTATTCAGAGGAAAGGCATTATCAGGCACGGCTCCTGAGGAATATAAACCAGTTGTCTGGTATGGAAGTCTCAAGCTCCCACTGGGGAAACATTAGGCAAAATCAGACATAACAGGGGCACAGTTAGTCCAGTAATGTCATCTAAAGACCACAAAGAATCTGTGATAGATGTTCAGAGTCCTTTTTGATCTGCTTCAGCTGTGTAATCACCACATTATTACAAAATGCAGGGACTTCAAGAATCTGAGATGGTACAGATGTCATCTCAGCAAATGCCAAGATTTTGTCTCTGTGTAGGTTAACTCCTCCAAGCTGCACATTCCTCATCTGTAAAATGGGACGATATTGGGATTTTCTTCACAGGTTCTGAGGATTCAGTGATTGTGCAGGAAAAATGCTTGGCACAGCTCCCCACACTCAGGAAGCCCTTGGTGGATGGTAAGAGCCATTGTCAACACTAGTAGGTAGGTACTGAGATTGTGCCTTTGTGTCTGTACCCTATCTTCTGTCCTTAAAATCACTGTGGAGAGACATGTACTAGACCAATAGATTTGGAAAGTAAGAGAAAGAAAGATTGTTTCAATTCTTCTGAGCCCAAGACTCTGGATGCCTGGGAGAAACTTCAAGAAATAAGGAAATAGAACAGATCAAAGAAAAGATTCAAAAATAAAAGCATTAATATTACTGTTTCTTTGGAACACTGATTAATTCCAGAAAAGATTAAAGAAACCACTGGATAACCTAAGTGACTAACATGGTATTATAGTTTAGAGCTAAAATGTTTCCCCAATGTCTCATGCATTGGTAAGGCTACTGGATCATGGGGATGCTACACTCCTCAAGGGATTAGTCACCTAACTCTCTAAATGTTACACTCCCACATCTATAAAATTGGAAGATCAATGAACTAATGTATTGATGAATTCATGGCTGAATGTGCCATTAGAAGGTGAGGCATAGGAGCACGACCTGGAAGGGTATGTTCTTATCTTTGTCTCATCTGACTGCTTTCTGCTTCCAGCCTACCATGGATGAACAGCTTTCCTCTGCAGGGCCCTTCTGCCATCCTATTTCTGACTGGGAGCCAGCCAACTATGGACTGAACCATGGGCCAGACATGAACTTCTCTTCCTTTAACTTTTAAATGTTGGATATTTTGTCCCATTGCAGGGAAACCTGACTAATGTACATGGAGAGCAGGCAATCTGAAGAAACCAACTCTCCAGCTCTAGAGACTGTCGCTTTCAGGGTGCCTTGCCAGGGTACTGCAAGGCATGCCACCTCACCTCTGTAAGTCCAGGTCCCCACATCTCTAAAAGTGGAAGATCAGTGGTGTCTTCCCTGTGGGTTACCTGTAGCTTTGAATGTTCAGGCACCACTAGTGTTAATTGGTACTGTTTTTTAATGCTCCCAGAATGGCTATACAGGATAAGATGGCACCACAGTCACAGTTTTGGCACGTCTTTCAGACAACAGATAGAAGAATTATCACTTCTGAGTGTTCACATCCTAGCTCAGCCAACCCCTCCTGGTGCCTTCCTCCCCTCTCTTCCTCAGGGATGTGGGAGCCCTCGTGAGGACTTCTCAGCAAGTCAGCCTATGTGCATGGTGATGACCTGAAAGCCCAGTCATCTGCAGACTCTGTGAGGGGAACATGAGTCACCCAACTCTCTAAATGTTACACTTCACAAGGTGAGTGCTACTGGTTTGCATAGACAATAAGGCCTCCGCTATATATGATCATCTCTCCTTGAAAATTCTTAGTCACATATTAGTCAAACCACCCCCAAATCAGAAGGGTGAACCTCCCTCAAGATTTTGCACATAACTTATGGAACCTCCTGAGTAAGCAGTAGTCATAGCCTCTCCACCTCCATGGCCGGGGGCAGGCGCATGACTGTGTGGGTGAATGTCCATGAGACAGAGCCCTTGCCTGTGCAGTGCACTTCTCCAAGACAGGCCCACCAGCAGAACTGGAAACTCTCCACCCAGGAAACACTCATGCCAGACCCTTCTTTTTTTCAGTAGACAGCATTTTTCAGAGCAGCTTTAGGTTTTTAGAAAAATTGCTCAGGAAGTATGGAGTTCCCATATATTTCCTCCTCTCTAATTTTCCAAATTATTAGTGTGCTGTATTGTTGGGGTACATTTATTACAATGGATGTGCCAATATTGTCACACTATTATCAATGAAAACCATATTGTGGTGTGCACTGGGATTCAGTCTTGGTGCTATACATTTCTATGAATTTTGACAAATGCATGATGTTTTTCATCTACCACTTCAATGTCACATACAGAGTTGTTTTACTGCCCTAAAGAAATTCTTTATGCTTGATCTATTCATTCCTTCCTTCTCCCACTTCAACCCCTGAAGCCACTATTACTTTTATAATATCTATAATTTTGCCTCTTTTAGGATGTCATATAGTCGAAATCATCAAGAATAAAGCCTGTTTGACTTGGCTTCTTTCACTTGGCAATATGGTATTTTTCATGGCCTGATAGCTCATTTTCTATTGCTGAGTAGTATTTCATTGTATGAATGTACCGTGGTTTTGCTATTTGCCTATTGAAGGATATCTTGGTTACTACAAATTTTTGGCAGTTATGAATAAAGCTTCTAGAAATGTTAGTGTGCAGAATTTTTTTTTTTGTGCACCGGGGATTGAACTCATGACCTTGTGTTTGCTGGGCAGGCGCTTAGACCACTGAGCTAGATCCCCAGCCCTAGTGTGCAGATTTTTATGTGGAAATGTTTTAAGGACTGTTTTCCTTATTAAGATCTACAGACTGATTCTTCTTGGTCTTCGGATTTTTCTTACAATGAACCAAAAATGGAATTTTAATCTTAAAATCTTAGTCACATGAGAGATGGTCTGATTAAGTAGAAAAGTTGATTTTCATCCTCTAGGAGTTTATTTAACATTTCCAACCTGCTGCTTACTCATCTGTTAAAGGAACAACATAAAAGCTTGAAAATAGGTGTGAAGATGATTGTTACAGTACAGATCTAAAATGTCCTCTAAAATTTTGTGTTTGGAGATGAAGTTTTTGTAAGGTGATTGGATCATGGGGTGCTAAACTCACCAGTGCCTTAATCCATTGATGAGTTCATGGCTGAAAATGCTATTAGAAAGTGGGGCCTGGTTGGAGGTGGTCACTGAGTCATGATACAGAGGGGTATATTCTTCTCCTTGGCTTCACCCCTTACTCCTCTTTGATTCTTGGCTGGGTTGAATGGCTTTCCTCTGCAATGTCTTTCCGCCATGCTGTTTTTGCCTTGGAGTCAATAAACCATGGACTGAATCCCCTACAACATGAGCCAGAATAAACTTTTCCTCCTTTAAAGTGTGTATTTCACCTAGAGATGGAAAAATGACCAACATGATGGTTATATTATAACAAAAATCAGTATTCAATCTATTTTTTTGAACTCTTTACTTCTTCCTCCAATTGCTCCCTTTCTCCTTACTACTTAGAAGTAGAATTCCTATCTTCTGCATGAATTTTCACAATCTAGATGCACTATCTGAGAATTTTCAATACCGCCCCAATTTCCATTCTTGATTAAGCACATATTGTGAATTATGAATGTATGAGGATATTTCTGTTTAGTCTCTGACATTATGATGAAAAGAGGAATTGGCTTAAACCCAACATGTATCTTTATTGGCTGGAAATAATATTGTTCCCTATGAGTTGCAGCAGGATTCCAGGGAATGGCTTATGAGGAGAAAGGGAGACAGAATGCAGGTCAGACATCCCCAAATGTGGAAGATGGTGAAGGGAGTGCTAAATGGTTACTCAGAGTTAGAGGACAGATTACTGCATCACAGAAAAGAAATATGGTAGCTACCCAGTTTCGAGGGTTATTTAAATCATGGATTCTCTCTCTTCTACACTAAAAACTTATGCCAAGTCTAGAGGAATAGTTTCGTGATGGAAACATTTAGATATCATGGGTCAGTAAGGGAAGCAGGAGTATGCTCTGATTCTTCTGATTCATAAATTCTAGGAGCTGTGTCTACACAGTACTTCAATAAAAGGTGGAAATGTAAAATCATCTTATTCTAATCCAATTTCTTCACCAAAATAAGGGAAAAACTGAACTTAGTGTTGGTCCTTTACTTATCACAAGTGCAAAGATACTGAACTGAGATGCAAATGCATATAACAGAAGTATTATCTTCCTCCACGTAAGGCAAGGGCACACCTCTAGGGCAGGAACACACACTCGTGGCTAACTACCCAGCACCTGTAGGATCCCGCTTTTGTTCAACAAGACAATGTCCCACATTTTAAAAATGCAAGCTGCGTTTACCATGCCCCATTATAAATGGAAGTAGCTAACTCTGATGTCTTTATTGGTGAGAAGCTGAGATTGCTGGAGAGCAAGGAAAAGTTTTGTGTTCCTGATGCAAGTGGTATTTTCCCTGTGTCACTTTCTTTTCCCTTTTCTGTTCTGGAATATAGAAGGAAGGTGAAAGCAGAATCATCATTAGAGTGAGACTCCTTTCTAAGTAAGACTGATCACATAGATAGAAGGAGCCTTGAGCTATGAAAATATAGTGGAGCTCAGCTTCAGATGAACCACTGTGCTAGGAAAATAAACTAAGCCACAGGAGACTTATTTGTGTCCCATGCAGAGCTCAATCTCTGAAAGACACAGAACTTCATCTCTCTGTTAAGCAGAAAGTTAGACATTAGCAGGCTGGAGACAGGTGACTGAGGGCTACTTGAAAAGCAAAGAATTGTGATTATCTTTCTTTCCCTTTACTTTCTTAATCAGTAGCTGAGGGTAACATCTACACAAGCTTGTAGTTTCAAACTTCAGCCCAAGAGAAGAGATAAAGCCCAGGGACTGTACAGAGTTCAGATCATGAGTGAGGCATTAGAAAAATTTTAAGGCCCAAACCAAAGAGGAAAACATCTACCTGCAAAGTGAAAAAGGATTTAATAGGTCAACACAGACTATTTTCCTCATGATACAGCAATGACCTCAGAGGATGGAAGGAATATTTCTTGAAAAACCCAGTTCATCATGTAAATGTAAACTGAGACCTCATTCAGTGCCACTGCCATCTGGCTGCTTGCCCATCTGCATGTTTGAAAAGTATTCTCTCTCACTCTGAAAGTTTACCATTTTGCAATAAACTCTACCTATACTATAGAGTATGGTCTGTGTGCTTTGTTAGAAATCTTTCATCAAAGACATGAAGAATTGAGGCACATTGCTGGTTTCTCCTGGTGTTAGGACCCAGCTTCCCAGTGACATTCAGGCTCTTGAAGTGAGGGCATTCAAATGGGAAAATCCAAAAAGCCCCTCCTTGAACTCCTATTTTTTATGGCCTAATGTGTGCATGGCAAAGGAAGCCAGCAAAACACAAGCATGTGGCCAGTCAACGTTCAACTTGTGGCTCCGGCTGCCCCTGTCCTGCCGCCATGGGGACATCTGAATAGCACATGTTCCAAAGTTGCAGTAAATCAGATCAACAAGACATGGTTTTCCCCTGCTCTCTCCTTTGCACCTCCTTTCCAGTCTCCCCTGTACTACCCACTCTCACCACATGAGCTCATTTTCTTGGCCTTTCTGTGATAAGCAATGGCCATTTGCACCTCTCCACTTACCTGCTGGCCTTTAGGGAGGGTGATGACCACCAATAACTGAATCTGAGGAGTTGCACGTGGCAGGGACACTGATATCCAAAAATGTTTATACATCTCCCAGTGGAGGCTAACTCTCAGATTATTGTCCTGGAATCTCTAAAACTGTGGTTTACAAATTTCTCTCGGCGACCTGTAAGGCCAAATGCTTTATCTCAGTGGTTTTTCTCAGTGTGCATACACATGCTTACACAAAGGATTCCTGGGACATTTACTCAGAATGCTTATTTTTACTTCCTACTCCTGAAAATTTGGATTTGGTTGGTGGAGGCCAGGAATTTGGATTGTCAGCCAATACCCAGGTATTTTGGCAGCAGCTGGGCCCTGGGTCAGATTTGAAGAAACGCTGACCTGTGGCAGGACTGAAGTGGCTGTGCGTGGATGGGCCAGTCCTGAACTACAGGGAAGGTCTTGAGGAAAAGGAAACAGGGGTTCACATTGCGAATCCAAGTGCGTGAGAGATACAGGAAAAGGCAACTGATGTGAGAGCATGGAAGGATACTGAAATCAGTTTTCATGTCTACACAGGGCTGACTGTCCATGCTGTTGTTGTTCCCTGTAGGGGAAAAGTATGAACATCAGATTGCTTTCCTCAGGTTGATAGCTACACATTGATTTGAATAGATTGTTAGACTAATACAAAACAATAGGTGCCAAGAATTCAGTTACAATTGTTATTGTGTTTAAAGCATTTAAATGAGACTGTTGGTGTGGTGCTGTTTCTCAGCCGGAGTCAGATCATTTGGATTTGGAAGACTGTGCATGTTTGTACACATGTGGGAGGGACCTGGTGTATGATGGCTTGATTCATGTAATATCTTTGTGGTTCTGATTTTAGACAAAAATAAAAGCTTTAAGCACTCCAGTTCATTACTTCCGGGTCACAGTCTTTTTGTTGTTGTTGTTCTTCCTTGGGTCTAACCAGCAAGTATTTATAGCTGAGCCTGATTCTTGAGAAAGTTGGTTCACAATGGAATGTTTGGGCCCAGGAACTCAGCTTAGCTGAGGCTAGATGGGCCAGAGCTGCTCTCAAACAGCCCCACAAAGCCAGCTAATGAGGACTAATTGGCCCTTCCTGTGTGCCAGGCCAAGGGTAATTGGGTCTCGGACATGCTGACCTTTTCATTTACTCACCATTTAACATGAGCTCTTGGCTACTGCATTTGGAGCTGAAACAGTGGTACATTGGAGGCAGCAGCCACATTCTTTCTTGTGTCCATCCATCCTTCTGTGCTTCTTTCTTTCTTCCTTCCTTCCATCTGCCCTTCCTTCTGGCCTTCTGAGGAAGGCAGCGTGGCCCCTGCGTGGACTTGCTCTGCCAATGGAAGACAAGCACTCCTTGTCGTCTGGCCCTCTCTAGGCATGGTGAGGGGCAGCTCTTAACAAGACCTGCGACCTCAAAGATGGAGTTGAGAATCTGGATAGGGTGACTATTTCTGCTTCCAAGCCTTCTCAGCAGGGCCGGACAGACTCCTGCCTTCTTCCACGTGCAGTGGCTGACAGTTTTGGGAGTGAGCCCTCGTGCACCATGGGCAATGACCTGACCCTCTGGGGTGATCCTTTTTGCATCCAGCTGCCTGATGGGCTGATTCAGTCTCTTCCTTCTGCCAGTAGAGGGCTGAATTTCTTCTTTCTGGCACATAGGACATGGCCAATTTGCAGCTTCTGGCGCTCTAGGTACATCTTTAGGTACAGTCTTCCTATTGCTAAGATGAAAGACTCCTGAAATCATATCTCGGACTATTCAGTGCCCCAGGGAGGCCTGTAGGAATTCGAATAAAGCGAATGGCAGCTGAATTTGCATTTGTTCTTTTGTGCCTTAATGGGGTCCCTCCCTCCTGGAGCAGGGTGACTTGATTTCTCACCCAGGACCCCTTGGGACCTTCCATTCTGAAGTAACATGCACAATTCCAAACATAAGTGATTGCATGTGCATGCACACACGTGGTACACGGGGAGACCCCATCACACTCTCAGGGAATCCCCAGCCCCAGTTGTTTAGGCCTCACCAAGCTAAGCTCTCACCTCCACCCTCTGGTCTGGGGTGTTCATATTTCATCACGCATGTGACAGGTGGTTTATAAGACACACAGAGAAATTTTTTTGAAAATTTTAAAGTCTTGCTGGTCTCGAACTCGCAACAAGCCTCCTGTCTCAGGCTCCCGAGTGCTGGGATTACAGGCGTGAGCCACCATGCCTGGCTAAATCTTAGAAAAAAATAAATGCATTCAAACAGCAATTTTGTGGATTTTTAAAGTTGGAAATTAGACTATTTTTAAGCAGCTGATTTTAATACAATATTAATTAAATAACTAAGCAGATGATACATTGATACATCAAAATTAAGTAAGAATGTGACTTCCCGATGGTCGGGAACTTGGTGTGGCTGCTCTGGCCTCCTGTGGGTGTACTCATCACACACTATGCATGGTCCACACCTCATCCAGAAGGGATTTCCTACCTGGCATGCTCTTCTGCCTCACTGTGAGCACACCCCACGCTAATTAGATCTGGTCGCTCCAGCCTCAGAACTTTTCTGATAGGGTCAGCCCTTGGTGGCCTTCTTGCCCCGTCATGGCCACCTCTCATCCTTCTCACCTGCCAAATGAACATGTTTGTTAAAGTCGCTGTTTGTTCAGAGACTATGAGATCCCTTTGAGAAGAATCAGGTCTCCCTCACATGTGAATCCTTGATTATTAGCCTGACATGGGGCTCATTATAGATACTCAAAACAAACAAACAAACAAACAAACAAACAAAGTGCAACATGAGTAGGTGAATGGTATATTCATATGTTCAAATTTCCTAGGATTGTAACAAAATCCAAGCACTTCTCTTAAAAATCTGTCTGCCTCTCAGACTATTTGTAGGAATGTAGGTTAGAAAATATCCTATATCAGGAAAATATAACATAAGATGGATAAAGCTGGGTTCTAAATCTTTTTCTGAGGCCCACTAGCTTGATGGCTTTAGACAAGTTGCTTACCTAACCCTCAGTTTCCCTATTGTAAACTGGAGATAATAATGAATTCGTACTGTTCCCAGGAAAATCAGAAGTGTACTTACATATAAAACCATGAGCTTCTGGGCTGGGTGTGTGGCTTAGCGGTAGAATCCTCCTGCCTAATGTGCAGAAAGTCCTAGGTTCCATCCCCAACACTGTAGAAGCAAACAAAACAAACCCGAACCTAAACATAACAACATAACTTAGCTTCTCTGGTACATAGAGCATTAAAAATGCATTCACTTCACATTTTTTATTAGCATGCACATTCCTGTCTTTGTCTACAGAGGATACTGGGCATGATGTGACCTGTACTAAATTATTCAGTGTTAGCAGTGGGGACATCAGCTACTGGCAGGTACAGTACCCCACTTCTCTGTCCAGTTTGGTGCTTTTCTATCCACCTCCTTCAGTGACATCAAGTCACTGAATGTTGATGTCCTCATTCTCATGCCTGCCTATGGCAGACCCTAGGCCCCACCGCATTTCTTTATTCTTGCAAATAAGCATCTTTTTGGTGGCTTCCACAGTTGCTCCCTATCTCACTTATCCTATAGTTATCTTTATTCTCCACATGGATTCTGGATCCTGGCTTACATAAAATTAAAGACAATGGGCAGTGTCGTGTTGCTCTCTCTGCCTTGCAAATCTGTCTGTGTCACCTCTTATGCCTCCAAGGTTGGCTTCTCCTTCATTCTTTAAGAGATCTGTTCCTGCTGAAACCTTCTGCTTCTCAGAACCTCTTCGCACTCATATGACATGCAAACTTTCTTAGAAACTCTTCACCCTAAGACAGGTTACAAATAAAGCAAGATAATCCCTACTTGACCCCTGGATGGTCATGGCTTTATGCTCGACTTTTCCTCACAAGCAACTTACCTGATTCTTTTGCTTTCTTAACTCTACTTTCCTCCTCACAAAGCTCTATCCTGTTTCTTTCTTTTTTATTCTTTATTAGTACATGTGTGTAGTACATTACGTTTATCATGAGGAGTTGGCA
>RJWT010030220.1:0-14707 GCA_004365215.1 Cuniculus paca | reverse complement strand
ACTATGTCAGTGTGCCTGGCAGCTCATATAGGAAAAATATGCTGTCTCTTAATCAAAGGTGATTACAGTTTTTTCCTGTCTATAAATGTGCTTGTTGTGTAACGAGAATGCATTAGTCTCAGCCTGATGTACGAAATGAAAGGCAGCAAGAAGCAGCACCATTGTTATCACTCCAGGCGTGTCTAATGAATCGTGTTTCCATGTTCTCTCGGTCACGCTGTAGAGTGCCCTCAGCCAGGGCTAAGCCTCCTGTAAAATGCTCTTTAAGATTATTGTAGCAAGAACAGAAGTGCTGGGTGAGTGGGGGTGGGGAGAGAATGCCAAGGAGACAGCTGCATTTCAAACAGTTACAGCTGCAAGGATTACTCACTGTAATAGCAATGACAGACAACTGTTTGAGCTTTAGTGTAAAAGGCAATTTGAGGACTTGCCCTGTCAGAATTTTAGTAGCAAGCCCAGGGTGTGTGTGTGTGTGTGTACGCGCGCACGTGTGTGCACGTGCATACACATTGTGCGTGTATTTCAAATCAGATTGTGCCTGAAGAGCAGAGGAGAATAATAGTTTTAATTTTTACTGTTCAATTGTGGCAATGTTGAAATCAGTCGTTGAGTAATCTTGATTACAATTGCTCTCCTAAAGGAAATCAGTAAAATGTTTATTTGTAGCATTGATGGATTTGAATGTAACTGCTTTGAGTCACATGTATGGCTTTCCTTGTCTAATTTTAACTTGTGATGACTTATGTTCTGAAAAAGCTTAATGACTGTGTGGCTTTTTGAAAAATACATAGATATATATAAATAATAGTAAGCCTATTTAAAAATTATTTAAACAATGTGTGCTTATAAAATTATTGCATACTTATAGAAGAAAGTCTGGAAAATATACACAAAGAGGTAGAGAAGAAAATAATCATTATTCCAGCAACCAAAATGAACTGTCAATTTTGGTGAATATTTTTCTGGATTATTTGTTTATATATTTTAGAGGATGTTAACATATTGATAATTTTAAAAGATAATGCAGTAATAATTGTTTTAGAATCTTTGAAAGAAGGAATAAATTGAGGCAAAATTGTTTTATAGAAGTCAACAACAGCCAACAGCCATTGTACAAGTTTTTTTTTCAGTGTGCAAGCTATTAAAGTAACATTGAAACCTGTTTTCTGTGGCATTTGTATCTTGAAGGTCTTGTGCAACTTATTTAAAAATTTAGTTGTATGATCTCCTTCAGTTTAAAATTTACTGGCTTTACATGGAGTGCTATTATCCATTGAAATGCTAACTTGGGTCATGTCTCAACTGTTAAAAAGCTGTGTAGAAACCATCATTAAAATTCTGGTTATCCTGCGACTGGCAGAGGAACCATGCTGTTAGAGATTCCTTAGGAAGACATTATACTGCTAAATTTTTGAAACACAACTGTGCTTCTGTCTGCTGAATATTATCAGTATTTGTAATCATTTAAAATTGAAGTAGGTTCAGACAAATAGAACATTTTGATATATGTCTTCTATCCCTAATTATTTTTCCTGATTCTTATTTGATTGATGAGTTGACACTAGGAAAGTTAAAATCCGTTTCTTACAAGACAATTGATGGTAGCATAACTGTGATCAGTTAATGGTATTGTATATAGTTGGATTTTTATGGTTGTAGTGCTATATTTGTATTTCATAATGCGGAATTATGGTACTTTGTTACTCATTTTTTTGCAAGTTAAGTTTTAAGAAAAATACTCAGAAATTAGGTATTTAATATCATGCTACTTTGTTACTCAATTTTTTTGGAGGGTCAACTTTTTTTTTTTCTTTTGACACCTGGGATCGAACTCATGATATCGTGCTTGCCAGGCAGGTGCTTATGCCACTGAGCTAAATCCCCTGCCCCTGGAGGGGTTAGTTTTTACAAAATCAAATTATTGTCATTTTAGTTGATGTAGTCCATAAATTTAAATTAGTAAATGTTTTCGTATTATAATCTTTGCTTATTGTAGATTTTTGCACACAGACATAAAAATTTAAAAGTTCATTTTTTAAACTTTAGCTTTATATATTGCAGAAAGAGGTTGAAAACAAAGTCAGTGAGCATATAATAAATCTTGTCTCAGGGCTGTGTTATCTTTAGCTGTTTGTCACTGAAATTTAACTGGGAAACAATCTCCAAGTTTCATGTGCTTTACTTTAATCTATTTGTGTTTCTAGATTTGGTAGCAAAATTTTATTTTCAGTAATTTTAGCGGACAAATAAGGAGTGCCATCCCTGGAAGTACTCCTCCCCCTTGAATATTTGCAATGGCCAAAGTGGTTGCTGAACTCAATGTTCTGGATAATAGGTTTCATTAGTTTTGATGCCTGAGGTAAAAAAGCAGTAGGTGGGAATAAGAAGTGTTTTTGATGTCTAGACATTCATTTCAGCTGTTGCTGCAATATGATACATTAAAAGGAAATATGTATCATAGCTCAGAGGAAATAATGTATTCTTTGAAAGTAATTCTGCTTTTAAACTGTGTAAGGCACGGTGACCTGAATTCTAAAAGCATGAGCTTGAATTTCTTCATGGTTTCACAACCTGTATGCTCCTCTCTTGTTCCTTTCTCCCTCCCTTCTTTTTTACTCCTCAAGTAAAGTGTGTCAGTTTTGCTTGTGGAATCAGAAGGGCTATCTTTCCAATCTCTCTGCTGAGAAATACAAAATCATTGAAATATATGCTGCTTTGATATTTTGCTATATAGACCCTTTCCCTCCTGAACCTTTTATATGGTTTTTCTTTTAAAGAAGCTTATTAATTCTTCAAGGAGTGACGTTTTGTAAAGTTGAAAGAAGTCATATTGTAATTTGTGAGGATTTTGAAAAATTATTTGAGCACTAGGTAGTAATTATTGCTTTTAAAAATTCTGTTATTAAAAATTGTCTCCTAGAAAACATTTATGTAGTAGTTTTATAGTGTAAATATTTGATTAAGGGGATTACTATATTTAAAAAGGCTCAGTGACTGTAATTTAAATTATGATTATAGCTTTTACAGTTTAAGTGAGATGACTTCAGGGTCAAAATAGTTTTCCTTGTATATAGGCAGCTGTGGTAGCACATAGTTTTATAGTTCGTTCTTAATCTGGCTATAATAGTTAAAATAACAATAAGAGAATGTTTTAATGTAGAATTCAGTGTTTGACTCTTGCTACATAGTTTCATGGTTCTTTTTTCTTTTGAGAAAAAACAATTTTAAAAACATACTTCCATTATTTATTAGAGTTATAGTTGATACAGATAATCTTATCACTTTATGTTCTTGCAGAATTAATAAAAATTTATGTTGAAAATTTGAAAGAGGGTTTTGCCTGGTACTTGGCCAGAGTCTATAAATCATATCTACTTGAGAGGCTGAGGCAGGAGGACTGCCAGTTGAAAACCAGCCGGGGCAATTTATCAATACCCTGTCTCAAAATACAACATAAATCTGGGGATGTAGCTTAGTGGTAGAGTGCTTTCCTAGCCTGTGTGAGTCCCAGGGTTCTATGCCTAGCATCAGAAAAAATAAAAAATAAAAAGGGCTGGGGTTGTGGCTCACAGGTGCTGCACCCTTGGGTTTAATCCCCAGTAACTCCTTTGCCATAGGGTTTAAAAAAAAATCTGTCTTTCAGTCTTTAAAAAACAATATACTCCAGGGGAACTTGCAGGTATTTTGTTTTGTTTTGTCTGCTGTATCAGCTTTTTGTTACAAGACTGTTGGTTTCTTAGAGATCGTGTCTGCTGGTCTTGTAAACTTTTTGACAGTTGGTTTTGTCCTTAGTCTAAAAGAGACAGTTAAGTGCTTCTAATCTCACATATGTAAATAAAAACTGGACTGAATTTTTGCTCCTCTCAACTTCCATCTCCTGCAGTACTCCCAGGGAACCGCAATATCAAGCGGAAGTGTTGCCTGAAATTTTACTGGGTCTGTGGATGTCTCAGATAAATTAGTTGAGAAAGCTAAATGTAGTGGTTTTTGTCTTACTGTATTATAGACTTCTACAAATAGATTGCCAAAGCATTTTCTCTGTTTAGCCTTTAAAATTTTATTTTAACTATTTACAGAACACTGACTTAAGGAAAAAATTTTTGAACCAAAGGGAAATTTAACATCAGTATTTCAGTTTGCCTTTCCAGCTGGTGCTAAGGATAAACTGAATAAATGGTTAGGTTTACTTAGCACTAACCTTTGAAGAAGTGTGGTACAGATTAAAAAAAAAAATAAGAGATAGCTGTTAGCATCAGAAAATTTGGATTTGAATCTCATCTGTAATACAGATCTTAACTGTGGAAGTATTAGCAAGATTTTAGCTTGAAGATAATTTTAACTAAATCTGGATGGAGCGTGCACATAATATCAGGTCAACTCAAGCATTTGTAAGTATCTGAAAGGTTTAATCACTACCTATATGAAAACTAATTTCTTCCTCACAAGGAGTTCAACTAATGGAATAATTAATGTATTACTTATAAAAACAGATATTAACTTTTTTTGATCTTTTTAGGTTGACTCTAGCTAAGTTTGACTCAATTGTGACCTTGGACAAGTTTAAATTTTAAACATCAGTTTTCTCATTTATAAAATGGAAATTAGGATAAACTTTTTATATGGGTCAGAGTTGTCAGTTACAAATTAAGAAAAAGAATTGATTAAAAAATTGTTGGGTTTTCACAGAATTATTTTCCACTTTTAGGACCTGCACTGCAGAATTGTTTTGGTGAGAAAATTGTGGTTCACTACCAAGTAACAGATGCTATAATATCTATGCTACTGCAGCAGGAAAAGCTTGTCTTTTGCACCTTATGTTTCTAGGACTGTCAGAAAAATCTCTCCATATATTATACTCTTTTCTGTTCCTGAATTCTGAGTCAAAGGTGTGGAATTTAGGATTTGTATCTTTATTCACACTATAGGAGAAAATGGGAGAAAGCATTAGTGTTTCTAGCTTCTTTCAGAAGTAATCATAGTCAAGTAGGTACTTCTTGGTAAAATGACGAACTCTGATGCTGAGTGGCTGAAGTAACTGCCGATGATCCTTTATTTTGTTGGATAGTGTTATTGTGAATAATCTTCTCACTTCCCTGTATATGTATAGTGTTTGGTTCAAATCTTGGCACATAGAATAAAATATTAAAGATTGGTTTTTGATAGACAACCAATTTTGACCAAGTTTTTTAACATTATTGTTTCAAAAAAAAGTTTATTTTGCTTAATACCTGTTTTTGTCAAGTATTCTAAGTGGTTTGTCCTTTACAGTGGTTTTCACATCTTTATTAACTTTTCGAGAACATTTTTAGTTTCTAACTTGGTGCTTGAGGCGTAGCAGTCAAGACCTGTTGTCCAGTTGATGGTGACAAATATGTTACTAGATTCCAAACATGGCATTGCATATTTAATGTAATTTGAAATTTTAGAGATGCTTGAAACACACATTGTCCTTGGATGTTTTTCGTCTCTTCTCCCTAGTGGAAAATATGGAGGGAGTGGGACTAAGAGTTCCAACCCTCTAAACACATTGTTGGTCTCTTCTGACAACCAATCTTTTTGCTGAGAGGGAATCCCTATTCCCCGTGTCTCCTTGCACACTAGTGTAAAAAGACAGTCTTAGCACACTGGAGATTACAAAAGATTTAGGAACTGTATGCCAGGAAATGAGACAAAATTCAGAATATCACAACGACACAGAACCTTGGGCTGTATCACAAGTGAATATTTAACTTCATGTGCTATTGTCAGAGTTAACTTTTCTGAAGGGGCTGCTCTGACCACAGTGTGTGACAGTTTCATTTACTCTATGTTCACCAGCACTTAGGAATGCTATTTTTTTTTCCTTTTAAGCCATTCTAATGCTTGCTGTCTCATTATGATTCGAATTTTCATTTCTTTAATGACTAAAGGTATTTTCATGTAGTTATCTGCCACTCGTGTATGTTTTTTGAGGAAGCATCTGGTCAAATCTTTTAAAATCAATCTTTTTTTTAGTGTTAACTTTTGAGATTATTTTTTAAACTAGTATGTTCTGAATAAAAACTGTTGTCAGATACTTGGTTTGTAGTAAATTTTTATCCCCCATCTGTGGACTTTTTCTGTAATTTAACATAACTTTTCAAAGGAGTTAAAAAATTCCATTTTCATGAAACCTTGTTTATCTGTTTTTCTTTTCTGGATCAAGCTTTTGGCATCATATCTAAGAAATCTTTGCCTAATTTAAGCTCACAAAAATGTTTCCTTTCTGTCTTTCTAGAAGTTTTAGCTTTTGCATGAAGTCCACTGTCTTGTCTTAATTTTACTACATGGCTTGAGGTTACGGTGCACTCCCCCTCTCCCAGGGGCTGGGGGAGAATTCCAGCACCATTTGTTGAAAAGACTTTTCTTTCTTTTTTGATATGCTTTAGCACCTTTGTTGAAAATAAAACTAAAAAGACCATATACTTTGTCAATGTATTTCTGGACTCGCTGCTATATTTTATTGATCTGCATGTTTATCTTTTCTGTAGCACCGTAGTCTAGCTTAGCTTCATAGTAAATCTGGAAATCAGCTGGTGTAGGCCCCCCAACTGTATTTTTCTCTTACTCTGCTGTGCTGGTTTTTCGAGTGCTTTTTCCTTTTCATATAAATATGTAGACTCAGGTGTTCTGTTTCCTGCAAGGATTTTAATTGGACTTGAGTTGACCTTATAGATTGGTTTGGGAGCAGTTGACATCTTCTAGTCCATGATCCATTTATTCGTGTGTTTTGGATGTCTTTCACCAGTATTATAGCTTCTACCACATAGATCTTAAAACATATTTTATAAGATTTATACTCAAGGATATCATGGTTTTCTGTTGTACAGTAGTAAATGACTCAAAAAATTTGAATTTCTAACTATGTGGTGTAGAATACTATACATTCCATCATATAAAAAAGGTATCCAATACCTTCTGATGAATACGACCATGACTGTTTTGTATATTTTGACCTTGTATTTTATGATTTAGCTAAACTCTTTCAGTTCTACTGTAATTTTTAGTATTTCCTAATGTAACAGATGTGTCATGTGAAGTATACATAATTTTATTTCTTCCATTCCAGTTTGTATGCCTGGTATTCTTTTATTTTTTTCCTTATCATACAGATGAAACTAACTGTAATGTGGAAAAGTAGTGGTGAGAGCAAACCTCCTTATGTTTTGGCTTTTACCATTAAGTATGTTAGTTGTGGGTTGTTGATACTTTTGATGTTTTAGAGAAAAATCCATTCTAAGGCATATTTTTTAAATTGTTGAAATCAGAATAAAATTATAGTGTTATCTTAAAAAATCGTGTTGGCCAGGCAGCATTTGGGATAAAATTGGCCTCTGCATACTCATTCTTGTTTAGTGTTTTGTTGTACTCACTGGGCAACTGTAACACCTGTGTTTCAGTTAAAGTATTAAGGAACATTTGAAGATGAAATAAAGAGTTCTGGTTGTTATCTAGGAACTTTTTTTTTTTTATATCTTCTGATAAGGTCAGGGTAGTGCCAACATTAAAACTTGCAAAATGGTAAGTATCACGAGGGGATAATTAGATGTGAATGTGAGGTACACGCTAAGATAACTGACCTGGTTTCTTCAGTAAGTCAGTGACATGTTTAAAAAAAGAAGATGGACTGTTTCAGATTAAAAGTAGGCCTGAAGCACAATTGGCAGGCCTTGTTTAGATTCTGATTTGCTGCATAGCAAATTGATTAGGATTGGAATATGTTAAAAGCTTAGTCACGAGCCACGTAATAACATTTTGGTCAACATGTATATGATAGTAGTCTCATAAGTTTATAATTAAGCTGAAAACTTCCTGTTGCTTAATGATGATCTAGCCATCATAATGTAATGCAGTGCCTTACTTGTGTAGTGAGTGATTCTGGTGCAAACAAACACACTATTTTGCCAGTTGCATAAAAGTGCAGACATTGTATACAGTTCTGTATAGGACATAATAATGTAGATAGTGTTTACGGTTATGTATGGAACATAGTACTTGATCATGGTAATAAATCACTATATTACTCCTATATTTATAGGTTGAGTATCCTTTGTGAAATGTTAAAGACCAGAAGTGTTTCAGATTTCACAGTTTCTCAGATTGTGGAATGTTTGCATAGACTACCGATTCATTGTCTCTCATCTGGAAATCCAAATACTCAAAAATGTGAAATTAAAAAAAAAAATCTGACATTTCTTGAACACCAAAAGTTTCTAATTTTGGAATTTTGACTTATGAATGTACAGCCTTTGGTATTTTTATTGTTATTTTAGAATGTACTTATCCTCTATTTAGTCAGGGAAAATCTTTTTATGATGTCTTTTGAGTAACTCCTTTATGGCATAAACTTTTTAAAAAAAAGTTTATTGTAAACTAATGTGCCACGTTATGCTGGCAGCAGCCTCTTACCATCTTGTTTATTATGTCCCTTGACTGCACAAAGAACCACATCAAGTGAGTGACTTGTGACACTTGTTTGTAAAGCACATTCTATATTTGCACAATGACAAAAACCTCTATTGATAACATTTCTCAGAAAATACCCCTTGTTAAGGTGTTCGTAACTGTATATAAAGGAAAGGCAAAAAAGGAAAACAAAGTACAGTTGTTGAAAAAGATGTTAACTTTGGTTAGGTATTAGGGCTTGTTCATCTTTTAACTGTATTTGAAGATTGTAATCATAAAAGGTTTTTTTTTTTGTTTCATTTTTTTGAGACAAGGTCTTGCTATGTAGTTCAGGCTGGCCTTGAACTCACTATATAGCAGAGACTGGCTTCTAAGTCACTGTGATCCTCCTCCCTCAGCCTTTTAAGTGCTGGTATTACAGGTGCGCACCACCATGCCCAGCTAAAAGCTTTTCAAAACTGGGCTGAATTCATATCCCAAACTTGGAAGAAATCTTGGAAGGGTAGGACTTATTTTCTCCATAAAGACTGTTACCAACATTCTTTCTCACACAAAGTATTATTGGTATTAAAAACATGTCAGTGACTGAGTTGAAGAGATTCAGTAGATTTGGATTTAGAATATTTAGATCTAGTTTTAGGAATAATTTTCAACTAATTTCTTTCGCTTATTTTATCTGTTTTATATATGTACAGTAATATGATAAACACATCTCTATTAGTCTAAAGGAGCTCTTGTAAAAACCTTAAGTGAAAAAAATGTAGTTTAATCATCACCTTCCCCTTTTCAATGATTTGTAAGATAATAGTTAATCTTCAAGTTGATAGTATTTTAGGGTTACACACATTAGGAAAGAAGAATACAGGGTGTTTGCTGCATTGTGATGTTGGCTGTCATTCCTATCCAGAAAAAAAAGCTCTACCCAGAAGATCAATGTGTGAGAAAAGAGATTCATGATACCTTATGAGGAGACTTGTAGTAAACTTTTGTTTTGTCTTGAGCAGCTGCCGTTTATTGTTAGCAGAAATGTTTGTGTATTTACTGTATTTTATTGCAGTTTCTGTAATTACAAACATAAAATATTTTTCATAAATGTTATATGTATAGTACATGATTCTCTATCAAAATTTTCTCCAGTGAGTTGTTTTGTCAAGATAAAAAGAGAAGAAATTTTCTTTGCAAATGTTTTCCCATCCTTTCAAGTTTTGGCTACCTTGAATTATACTAATTATCTTTTCTGGGGGCATTTGGTATCTGTTTATATATTTATGAAAAGAAATTTTAGCAGTGCCATGTTAGTGTTGTTAGTATTTTGGATTTTCCATTTGTGACATTTGTGTTATCTTTAAAAGCACTTTAATAAAGTTAGTCTTTGTAAGACTATTAGGTAGAAAAATCAAGTCGAATTTTAAATTTTGAAGAAGCAGATTTTAAAGACAAACTTTATGAGTGAGGAATTGCATCACAGCTCATATTTCAGAGACTTAAGCATGTTAAATTCTTTTGTACCAATGTATTTTATAACTTTTTTAACTTCCTTTCTGTGGCTTCATGTGAGATAAAAATCATTTAAATTAACTCATTAACTTTGCTTTAGAAAAACATTTTAAAAGTTTCTTTACTTTTAGTTGGATGTTCTTTTTACTGGTTCTTTTTTTTTCTTTTTTCTTTTTTTTCCAGTTGTGGAAGAAGGACTCTGGGAAAATGGCCTTTCCTATGAATGTAGGACGCTGCTCTTCAAAGCGATCCACAATCTGTTAGAAAGGTAAGAAAGGAACGGCAGGTCTGACAGTGGTTTTGAAACACCCAAGTACATTGCCTGATACTGTTTTTATATACAGTGATTTTATTGGTAGTAAAAAAATTAAATTACGCGCATCTCCTTTCCTTTTTTGTTGATATAATTTCAAACTTAGCAAAATTTTGGGGATAGTACATAGAACTTCCATATATCTCATCTCTTCTCTTCTCTGCTCTTCTCTTCTCTTCTCTTCTCTTCTCTTCTCTTCTCTTCTCTTCTCTTCTCTTCTCTTCTCTTCTCTTCTCTTCTCTTCTCTTCTCTTCTCCTTTTTTCCTTCCTCTCTCCCTCTCCTTCCTTCCTTCCATTAATTTTAAAAATTTATTCCTGTAACTGTTTGCAGACTCAAGATCATGTTCTTTTTATTCTTGAGTATTATATTTCCTAAGGACAAGTATAATCTCTTAATAATTAAGAAAATTGGGACGTTTGATGTTGTTAAGATGCCATTATCTAATCTGTAGTTTAATTTAGATTTTGTCTGTTGTCCTACTTACGTTCCTTACAGTGTCACCCTTAAGGTCCAACCCATAATTATACATTAGTTTTCATTTCTCTTTAAGTCCAGAGAATTCTTTTTTCGCTTTATTTCATTAATGTTGCCACTTGTGGTGGTCTCAGGTCATATTTTGGCTCCTTAACTTGAGATAAGGTACTCACTCAGTGTCTCACAGTGAGAGATACACTTCAGTCCTATGGTAACGATGTGACCATTTCTACTCACTTCAGAGAGGTGTTATTCTGTTAGGTTTCTTCACTCTTTTATTTATTTAATTTTTTATCTATAATCTTTGTCACTTTTATCTTTTTTGTGAGTAGTTTATAGCCAAACACAATGAGATTGTACTTTTGTCTTTTTCCTAATAAAAATTTTATCTACTAGTTTATAAATGCCACTATTGTGTTTTTAGTATTGGAAATATTAATTTTCCTATTCCCTCTTCCCCTCATTATATAAATTTGGATTCATGGATTCCTGTTTTATTCAGTGACTTATAATTGATTACTAGCATTATTTATCTTAATGCTTTTGTTCTTCCAGATTTAGTCAGTGGAAATCCTGTGATGTTGTTTGAGTAACTCCTTTATGGAGTATGTTTTGGTTACTTTTTTCCCCGTTGCTGAGACAAACACCTGACACCAAAGTGAAGCAAGGAAAGGTTTATTTAGCTCACAGTTTCTGGAGATTTCAGTCCATAATCAGCTGGGTCCAAGGCAGGGTGGCACGGCACAGGGACAGCACTTCAAGGCAGCAGCCAGAGCAAAAGAGCAAAAATGCAAGCCTCTTCTCTACCCTTAAATTGTACACAGGCCACCCCCCCACCTTCAGGGTGGGTGTCACACAAAATGTCCTTGCTCTCCATCACACAGGATGAGGATATTTACAAAGAACCTTGACTCCCTGCTGAGTCTGTCAGTTAAACTACTAAACTTCTCAAGTTGACACAATGTATTAACCATAAGAGCATAATAATACATCCCAGGCTTTCAGTGATGTTTTTGAGAGGAAAACTATATGAGGAAGAATGGGTTAGGTAAGAACTACGAGAAATTTTTTTACTTTTCTTCCTGAGTCTCTGGATAGTATGTTTAGGTAATCTGAACTGAAAGGGCATTCTAATATTAATAAGATTCCTATTCAAGCTGTTAGGTGGGGTGCTATCACTATGATATTGCTTAGGTTATGTGAACTATAGTTGATAAATTCTCATCATTTCGGTCATTCAGACTCTGCTAACTGTATTCCTCTATTTTTTTATTCTGAACTTTAGTTTTTAACCTGTGATTTGGAGGAGGCCTAGAGGCCATCTGTTTTTTTTTTTTTTTTTTTTTTGCGGCACCGGGGATTGAACTCATGACCTTGCGCTTGCCGGGCAGGCACTTAGACCGCTGAGCTAGATCCCCAGCCCTGTTTTTTGAGACAGGGTCTCACTATGCCGTTCAGGCTGGCCTTGAGCTCACTTTGTAGCCCAGGCTGGTCTCGAACTCATAACGATCTGCCTGTCTCAGCCTCCTGAGTGCTGGGATTACAGGCGTGAGCCACCACGCCCGGCTCTGTTTTCTTTTAGTAAGTTGTCACATCATTGTAGAAGCATTGATTTTCTTTTAGTGTTGAATACTCTTTTAACTATTCTTTATATTTGATAACTCTCTCTCCCACTAAAAAATAAAACAGAAGTACATACAAATTCCCTTCAGGACAATGTGAAATTTACTATTTCTATAATCCTGTGCCAGAATAAAGCTTTTATATCTGTTCAGTAATGCACGTTTACCCACAATTCTTTTTATATATGGAATAGTATATTTTTTTAATATTGTAACTTGCTGTTTTTTATATAATAGTATATTCCTTTCAAAAAATTAATAAATTTGTGGTTGTCTTTTCTCCATTTTTCTTTTTAAAAAAGCATGTTTCTTTGTTAGAAAATTAGAAGAGCAGACAAACTGAGATGGAAGAGATGCACACATAGCTCATTTATTCTGGAGTCATCAGTTCAGAATTTATCATGGAAATGAATGCCTGGTTCAAACTGAATTATTTTTGTTACAAAAATTAATTGTGACAAATATTAATGCTTAAGATAGAATTTCAGGTTAGATTTTGGCTTGGTTTCAGAGTCTTTTGTTTGGATAGTTAACCCGTGCTCAGTAAACTTTAGTTAACATCCTGCAACTTACATATGGGATACTGTACATCTTGAGTTTTTGTTAATATATAGTTTGCCACATTATTCCATATTCCATGCCACAGTTTTAGTTTATTTTCCCTATAAATTTATTATTTTGTGTAATTTGATTTATATTCTTTAAAATTTCATTAAGATAGTATGAGAATGTTATATTTGAATCCTCCCAGGAATTAGTTTTGAGACACATGAAATAACTTTTCTTTTAGAAAATAATTAATAATGTATCTTCCTGACTACAATTTATATGGTTAACTTGAGATTTTTTGAAAAAATTATGCTAAGGTTTATCTTGTAAAATAATAATTTTTCTTCAAACTTTCAGTTAGTATATTCTGTGAATGAAAATTACCCTGCCCACAAGGAAGGAAAGCATTTTTAAATGGCTGTTATTCTCTTTAATAATCAGCAGAAACTGGAAAAGTCAATACTGATTTTTGTGTGTGTGTGCGTCTGTGGCCCCCCCCCCCCCATTTAGACTATTCACCATAGCTTTTTCAGCTCTCTACAGCTTCAGTTAATTGAGATATGATTTTCTGTCTTTTTCTTAGCAATTTTGTATTATGCCTGTTTTTGTTCACGTAAGGTTTACTGGGTTCTAGTGAGGATATTATGAGTTGCTGGCATCTGAATCAGAATTGAAGTCACTGACAGATCACGAGGGCTGCGTCACTTTCGGGTGTGTGTGCTTCCTAAATCCTGTTTTCTGTGCTTTACATATTGACAGAGCTTGGAGACGTGAGTTATTATTTCTGCTTTTTATCTTTTTAAGCACGAGGCTATATTTAATTAAAAGGGAGTTCCATGTACTACTTTGAGAAGCTCTCACTTCTAGCTAAAGGGAAGTCATATAAATTGATCTTAACAAAAGCCAACACTGCTAATGTATGCAGAATAACGTCACTGCAGTGCTTAATTAAAAATTTCACTATAAAAATTAAGGTAACATAGATTTCATACAGTGTGATGTTTCATTTTTCATTGCTATTGCTTGGTGCTAACGTAATAACTATGGTAATGCTATGTAAAATATTTAAAATTTTATCACTTCCAAATGTTTTCCCTTTTC
This sequence comes from Cuniculus paca, assembly GCA_004365215.1. NCBI lineage: Eukaryota > Metazoa > Chordata > Mammalia > Rodentia > Cuniculidae > Cuniculus > Cuniculus paca. The sequence continues at coordinate 726 of RJWT010030220.1, read as the reverse complement.
TGTTACTCATTTCTCCTATAACTTTCTAGTACAGTATTTGGGTACACCGTATTATATATATCTAGCTAGGGTCATCCGTCCAACAAAAAATTAAAAAATCACCACCACTTACTCAAGAGCATTTTCCATAAAGGCATTAGACATATTTGGTTGTAATTTTATTTATTTATTTTTATTTTTATTTTTTTTATTTTGAAAAGAATACAATCAAACAAAACAAAACAGAGTAAAGTTAATCAAAACACGGCGATGAACATGGTACATGACTTTTAAACAGGGTAAAAAGCGATCGGTAAGGCTACCATAATGCCTCTTGTTATCTGCAGTATACCTGCCCATATCATCAGGGATAAATAAAATCAAACAAAATGCAACAAACTAAAACAGTAGAAACAAAACAAAACATAACAAAGCAAAACAATGTAAGCAATACAGAATTTCAAGATATTAGCAAAACAGCATTGGCTACCATAATGTTTGTTATCTTCAGAATAGTTGCCTACACCTTCAGACATATTACAATCAAACCATACAGAATAGAGTAAAATCAATCAAAACAAACAATGAAAGCCATACAGCGTTTCTAAACAAGCTAATTGGACATGCTTGATGGCTGCAATTATGTATTTTGTTATCTTTAAAATAGCCGTCCATGCCATCAAGTATAATAAAATCAAACAAATCAGAATAAAATGAAACTAATCAGAACAATGAATACAATCTAAA
>RJWT010030219.1:0-14711 GCA_004365215.1 Cuniculus paca | reverse complement strand
TGAAGCATCCATTAACTTTTAATAGTAATATAAACAAACACAACCCTGGTTAAGACCTAGAGCCCCTTCAATATCTTAGAGGCCCCTTGGGTGTCTTTTCAAATGGTTTCCCTCCATGCCAGCATTTGCTAATCATTCCTCTTGCATTATGGTTTTTAACGACTATGTATGCATCATTCAAAGTATATTTAATTTCTTATTGTGAACTTTATTTGAGTGAAATATGCAGTAATTTTTTATAGTCTTGTCATTTTTCCCAGGAAAACTTGATGTCAAAGTCAAGACTTAAAAATTAGCCAGCTATTAGAAAAAAAGGAAGGAAAAAGAATATATACATTATATATATTAGCTAAGATAATTATACTACAATTTCTATTGGTTATTGCCAAGAACAGTTGTGCTTTTATTGTTTGATCAATTTTGCATGCCTATATCTTGTAATCTGAGGGATTACTTTATTTATTTATTTTTTATTTTTTGTCTTTTTGAGACAGGGTCTCACTATGCAGTTCAGGCTGCCCTTGAGCTCATTTTGTAACCCAGGCTGGTCTCGAACTCGTAATGATCCTTCTGCCTCAGCCTCTGGAGTGCTAGGATTACAGGTGTGAGCCACCATGCCCCAGCTCTAAGCAACTACTTTAAAGAAAACAATGCACAAGGTATTAACCATTGTTAAGTTTGTATTCTCTTGTTTTGAAATTCTGTGTCATTGTTTTCACTGATTTTTTTTTCCTCTTTAAAATAAAAAAAATTACCCAGCTATTGCATGAAATTTTCCCTTCATTTGTTTCTAGTTTTTTGGTCTGTGGGTATAGTTTCACAGTTTTTTTTGTTTTTTTTTTTTGTGCCACCGGGGATTGAACTCATGACCTCACACTTTCCAGGAAGGCACTTAGGCTGCTGAGCTAGATCCCTGGCCCTTCTCTTTTTGAGACAGGGTCTCACTGTACTGTTCAGGCTAGCCTTGAGCTCACTTTGTAGCCCAGGCTGGTCTTGAACTCACAATGATCCTCCTGTCTCAGCCTCCCGAGTGCTGGGATTACAGGCATGAGCCACCATGCCTGGCTTCACAGTCTCTTATCAAGTTGGTCTCTCATGTAATTCAAAGTCACTCTTCTCTTTCCCAGAAAATGAAAATATTAAATACATATTAAGGGTGTCCACAGTAACTGGGATGGTGCCAAGTGTTGCAAAGAGAATGTTCTTTTTCTTTTTTCATTATTTTTCCCATTAGGATGTTTATTTAATTTTCTTTTTTCAATTCCCACTTTATCAAGGTCTACCTAACAAATAAAAATTGCATATTTTTATTTCTTGATAAATTCACTAGATTTTTTTCATGCTAAACATCATAAAATCAACCTAAGGAATTATAACAATATAGCTTAATGAAATACAGTTATCACAGAATGCAGGAAGGCTTAGTAATGTCAGATGTCATTTTCACTGTTTACACATGGTATGTGTGTGTGTCTGTGTGTCTGTGTGTCTGTGTCTGTGTATCCCAGTCTAAAATATCTTACAGTTGGTTATAGCAAAAGTTTGAAAATCATTATACAGTGATAACTGGCTTTGGTTCTTTTCACTCATATTTCTGAAGATGTTGATATAACTACTTTTGGTGAAAACCAAACCTTTTCAAACTTGTCAAAATTAGCAATGGCCATCAGCATACTCTTTCTTTTTCTTTGTAATTCCATTTATCTCACTAATAGTGCCACCTAGTGTATTAGAAAGGGAAGTGCTTCATAAAATTTAGGAAGTTCCAAAATGATTTTAAAATTTTGTTTGCTTGATAAAGATGGCCATTATCACAGAATACAGTCCAAATCAAATCTGAAAAAGAACAACATAACTACATGTTTAAAAGGGAGAAATAAGGGCCAGTGGTATTGCTCAATGATAGAATGGTTGCCTAACGTGCATGAGGCCTTGGGTTAAATCTCAAGTACAAGGAAGGAAGGAAGGAAGGAAGGAAGGAAGGAAGGAAGGAAGGAAGGAAGGAAGAAAGAAAGAAAGAAAGAAAGAAAGAAAGAAAGAAAGAAAGAAAGAAAGAAAGAAAGAAAGAAAGAAAGAAAGAAAAGAGAGAGAGAGAAAGAGAGAGAAAGAAGGAAGGAAAGGAGGGGGAAGGAGAGGAAGACAACACTGTCATGTAGAGGTGCTCAGTGCACACACAGACATGGACACACAGGCGGGGTACCCGGTTTTGTCGCTCAGGATAATGGGTTTCACGGCCAGTCTAACCAAACTTGAGCTGGAGCAATGTCAGATTACATTTTTTAGACTTTTAAAACCCTTGGAGAGTTGTTTCAACGATGAAACGTTGACCTACAGAATACACTCAATCAGGATGAACAGGAAGACAAAAGTGTAATTCTTGGCATGAAGGTACCTCCAAATCCTAAAACAACTGGAACAGCAATACAGCACTGATTGTACTCTTTAATGACTATAAGTGGCCTACCATACAGAACTGTGCAGTTTATATTACGTTCCTGGAAAATAGTAGCTGCTCCAACTTTAATAAAAAAATTAACCCAAGGTGGGTGTGTTAACATAGACCTGTAATTCTAGCACTCTGGGAGGCTGAGGTAGAAAAATCACAAGTTTGAGACCAGCCTGGCCAGTTAGTGGGTTAATGAAAATGTCTCTCAAAACTTTAAAAAAAGGGCTAGAGATGTTGCTCAGTGCAAAGGTCTTGTGTTTGATCTCCAGTATTAATAAAATATCCTGTTTTGTTTTACTAAAATCACTGTGTTAGTCAACTTTCCATCAGTGTGACAGAAGACCTGAGAATAACAGCTTAAAGAAGAGAAGGCTTATTAATGGCTCACTGTTTCAGTGATTTTAGTTCATGCTCAACTGGCTTCATTACTATTAGGCCTGTGGAGAAAGAGGAAGAAAACTCATGGTTGAAGGGTGTGGTTAGTGGAAAGCATGTCACAGTCCTCACCTATATGGCAGATCAGGGAATCAAGGAACATTTTTGGTTCAGTCAAGTATACTTCTCTTTAGTAATTAGGCACTGAAAAATGGCTTTTGAGCCAGGAAGGTGATATAAGGCTGTCATCTCAGCTACTTGGGAGACTAAAGCAGGATGCTCAAAGTTTGAGGCCAGCCTGGGCTACTGGTCAAAACTTTGTTTCAATACAAAAAAATAGAAAGGAGTTGCGGTTTAGCTCAGTGGTAGATCACTTCTGTACTATACAAAAAACTTTGGGTTCCATTCCTAGTACACCTCCCCTCAACCAAAAAAAAAAAAAAAAGGCTTTGTACTAGACAGACTGACGCAGTTTATATTTGAGGTCAGCAGGCCTTGAAATTATCATGTGACTTTCATTTTGAAAGAAATTAGATGAAAATTCACATTTAGAGTAGAAAAGAGGGTAACAAGACGCCAGTCAAATGCACAGTGTTAAATATTTAAGATGAGTTTCTATTACCGCAAACACAGAATGTGGTTTTACAAATTTGTTAATTAAAGGTGTAAAGTTTCCCAGATCTACATCTTTCTGCCCATGACCTTTGAATTAGCATGTAAAATTATCTTTTGAATTTAAAACTAAGAATGAGTCATCAACAAATGGTCAATTTACACCGTAACACAATGGAGTTTCCCTCAAATGGACACAATTAGGTGCTCAATTAATTTCTGTCTGTCAAGGGAAGGAGGCCCAGAAGTAAACAGCTAATCTCATCTAATCCAATTTGCCTGCTTCAATAATCTGGCTGTTTGTTTATTTCTTCCTTCATTTCCTTTGTGGGCCATTGTGCCACAAAATGTCTACATTATCAGACTCAAAATTGAACTTATGATACTGTAGCCTGAAGAAAAGGAAGCACTGAATATCATTCCCAGTTTTAGACCCAGAAGACATTTAGGAAATGTTACTGTATATACACCACACACCGCATTAGTGCTTTTAATTTCCTTTTTACGGGTGCAATGGAAATTAATTTGCATGAGCTCATTTCAATTTCTGTAATAAGACCTAAATTTTGCGTTGAGCTTTCCATCTCAAAAATAAACAGGACACATCTCTTGTTTAAAATGTTTTTATTATCATTCAATTCTATAGTCCCTGCATCTAATACTCACTTAAAAGCTTGAATATAAAAGCATGTAGGTTCTAATTTGTTTTTGTTTGTTTTCTGATTGCCTCTTCATTCTATCAGGAAATTTCCTAAATTTTAAATGCACAACACACACAAAAAAAACTGGAAGTTTAAAAGGAACTTCTATGGATCCAGTAATAGATTTATGGTATTTAATGCAAAGCCAGAGTTGATTAACTATGCTCAGGAACATTAGAAGAGACACTGTGGGGTGCGTGATTTAATCGTGAGTATAAGCTGGTTATAGAATTTGAGAACCTCAGAGAATACGAGTAAAGTCTACTGAAGCCAATGGAACTTTCCATACAATGCCACTGTCACTAACACAAAATAATATTTGGAGTTATGCCATTTATGTTGCTTGCAAAAACTCATGCCTTACACAATTTCGGTAAAATGCCAAAAATAAAAGATCAAATCATAAAACAAAAAATTGAAACCAATAGACAATTTTCAGAAGAAGAAATATTAATGGCCAACAAGTAGATGAAAAATTGTTCAACATATTTGGCTATTAATGCAAATGAAATCAACTATCATCTACTCAAAAGAGAATGGCTATCATGAAGAATGAAAAAAACAAATGCTGGCCAGATTTCAGGGAAAAAGGAACCCTTCTAAATTATTACTGGGAGAGAATATAACCAATATACAAATAAGAAGAAAGGTTCCTCAAAACACTATAATTAGAAACTATATTTAATCCAACTATTGTATTCTTGGTATCTTCCTGCAGTGGACTGTATACATTACGTATCACAAATGTGTGCTAATAAAAAATTTCTAAAAAATTCACATTGAAGAACTCAGGCTATCTATACAGTCAACAGTGACACAGGCTCCAGTGATGCAAAGTGAAATTTAGGAGAAAAATACATCACATAAGGGTTGGAGATATAGTGGCAATAGAGTGACGGCCTAGCACTAAAAAAGAAAAGGAAAAAATCAAAACTACCAAGCATTCACACCACATTCAAGATTAGAGGAAGAAAGGAACCTATGAAAAAGGAAGCAATCGGGTAATTTACAAAGCAAAATATTCCACAATACAATATTTCAGGGCAAGTCAGTGTCTTACAAAATAAAAGCGTAACTACTGGGGGGCAAACACGGGAGAACCCAGAATCCAAAAAGCTGAGGGAGGAAATTCCAAATAATAACACAGATTGGGCAGTTAAGCAAAAAGGAATGATGCCATATCAGTTTAAAAGAGTAGGGTGACCAGGGGTTTAGCTCAGCGACACAAGCGCCTGCTTGGCAAGCGTGGGGTCATGAGTTTGATCCCCAGTACTAAAAAAAAAAGTAGGGTGGTGGCAAAAGACGTAGTGCAGTTCAGAAACTCTGTTCAATACCTACTACCATGAATTTGAAAACATTCTTCTCAAAAAAATGAAAATACAGACTGGGTTAATTAAAAATAAGCTAGAGGACAAGAGCACTTTCATTCCTCGAATTTTTTGCATACTATAAAGGATTATTCAGGGAGAACTCTGATGGATAACAACTTACTAGGCCATATGAGCAAAAGACAGCAATTCTGGACCATGGTGCTTTCCCCTGAGGAACCAGCAGCTCTGATCAGTACGGACAGGGCTGCGGAAGCTCCCAGACCTCCAAGACGTCTCCGAACCGTCACCAGAGCACTGCCAGCAGGCAGAAGCGCCCCAGACTTACACCACCTACTTCTCTATCCTGGGAACCTTCACACCACAGCCACCTTCACACCTCCTGCCTCGGCTCTCGGGCTGCTCCCCTGTACTGCTACTACTCCCCGGTGCACCTGGGTGCCACCACTCCTGGCCACACACCTGCCAAATGCCATGTCTACACATTACAGGACACATCCAGGCTTGGCTCAAGGAGACCCTCTGCAGGGAGCCCAGGAAGAAAACCAGGAAGCCAGCTGGAGTGCACAAAGGATTCACTTCGAGATGCTGGTCTATTCTGGTTTGGCCTGTGCATCTCTCTTGCACAAGATGACCTTCTATGAGCGCTTCTGCCAGGTTCCCTCCAACAACCTGGACACCATCTAGGATGTGAGCGCTATCCCCGATGGTGTCCCTCAGTCCATCTTGGAGAAGTACCTGCCTCATCAACTCTTCGCATGGAGACATGCAGTCAAGAGCTAGCTGAAAAGACAGATCATTTATGGAAACTTCACAGAGACTTGTTACAGACAGTTTAAGGACCAACAGCCAGAGGAGCAGGAGCGGTGGTGGGAGACGTACCTGAGGTTTCAGGATGCCCGAGCACATCAACTCCAAGACTTGAGCAACAGGATCTGATTGGCAAGGGCCAAGGAGCCTGAAGCCCAACAAACTAAGCTGATCCCTATCAGCACTGTGTCCATGTGGAGGCAGAAGGGGAACAATGGATTTGGAGGACCAGGAAGAGGAGTAGGAGAGGAAGAGGGGGAAAGAGGAGAAGGAGGGGGAGGAGGAAGAGTAGCAGCAGCAGCAACAGCAGCAGCCCTCTCAAACTGTCAAAGCAAAACCCAGTATCAAACTGTTAGAGCATCCCACAGGAAACTGCACCAGTCCCTCCAGTAGAGGCAGCAGTAGCTGGAGAGGCTGCAGAGGCTGCTAGGTGAATCCTGCTGCCCCCCACCAGCCTCTTTCAGTCCTAGCCCTGCCAGGACTCCCTTGAAGTCAGCACTCAATGCCAGTAACCCTGTCTCTAAGAAAATCACCCCTCTGATGAACAATACCATCTGAGATTACAAGAAAATCTCCTGAAGATGAGCTCTGGACCTGACTCACCCCGAGAATTTCCAGAGAAACTCTCCCACAGGGGAAACATGGACTCCCAGCTTTGGTTTACCCTTTGGAAAGTTGAACCCAGGGCCTGAAGCCACAAACACAGCCTGGATTGGCATTCTGAATCCTGCTGTTCTAATCAGTTGTGCTTCCTTGTATGCCAAAGCCAAGGTTGTCTGTGTGTCATAAACAATACCATAATCCAGTACCAAAGAACTCAGGGCAGGCCACACTGGCAGCAGCTTCTTACCCCTAATAAATTAAAGAGGTAGGGTTTTGTGACAGGCTGAAAAGCCAAAGCCACCTAGAAGACATCTCTAAAAAGTCATTTCCTAAGGAGTCCATGATACTAGTAATAAAGCTACCCGCGATAAGCAATTTACAAGCATCACTGCAAAAAATAACTTCAAAAAATAGAAAATTAGAAGACATAGAAGCCAGATGCAACACCAGATCACCCAGCCTTCCCAAGACAAACCCAGGGAGTAGTAAGGTGGAACAAATCAAAAGCAACCCAAGTGAACTCTCTGAAATAGTAACAGCAAAAATAACAAAACAGATGAATGAGCGCTACAAAAAAAGAAATCAGAAATAATTTCTGCATAACCAATGAGATGATGACCATAATGAAGGTCATGGTTAGTGAATCTAGAGTAGCTATAAATAAAAATAGAGGAGCTTAACAAAATGATGAAAGCCATGAATGCCCAACATAGGAAAGAAATAGAATCCATGGAACAGATTCAAACAGATAGTGAGGAGAATAAAAATTCTATTGAAAGTATACACAGCAGAATCAACCAATGTGAGGACAAAATACCAGATTGAAGACAATATTGTGCTTAGTGATCACGAAAAGAAGGACTTCTTAAAAATGGCAAGGGATCATGAAAAATAAACCCAACACCTGCTAGATGATGCAAAGAATAACATAAGATTGATCAGAATCAATGAAAAATCAGTACATAGCACAAAGGACATATAAAACCTATTCACAAAAGTAATGGCAGAAAACTTCCTAAGCATGGAAGAGGAAATTGATATACAGGTAAGTATACAGCATATAGAATTAGCTATGATCAAAAGAAATCTATACTAAAGCATATAACAGTCAAGATTCCAGAAATTCAACACAAGAATAGAATATTAGCAGCTGTTAGAGAAAAGAAACAAATCACCTATTAATGAAAGCCCATAAGAATCACAGCAGGTTTCTCAACACAAACCTTCAAGTCAAGAAGAGCTTGGAGTGGAGGATTTCAAGCCCTAAAGGAAACCATCTCTAAACCAGATTGATGTACCCCACAAGACTATCTTTCAAAACTGATGGAAAAATAAGACACTTCCATGACAAAGAACACCTGAAAATTCATGAACACCAAACCAGCACTCCAAAATGTTTTGAACGATAATTTAGAAAGAGATAACAAGGATTACAACTTCATGACCCCCAACAGAATGAATCCACCAGGCAAGGCAAGCAATCAAACAGCTGGGGGGAAAAGGAAACCAACAATAGGAAAACCACATGACAAGGATAAGTCAATATATACCAGTTATAACTATCAACATAAATTATCTCAATTCACCAATCAAAAGAAACAGATTGGCAGAAACAAGAACCAACATGCTGTATATAAGAAATACATGAATTCGAAGAATTGCATAGACCAAAAGTCAAAGGATGGAAAACAATACTCCATGTGACATGAACCCAGAAAACTGCAGACGTGGCTGTTCTATTTGCAGATAAAGTGGATTTCAAACCAAGACTGATAAAGAGGAACAAAGAAAATCACTACATACTTGTTAAGGGAAAAATCTAAGAGGAAGACATAACAATCATAAAAATATATACACCAAATACCAGCACACCCAACCATATAAAACAAACATTAATGGACATGAAAAATCAAATAAGCACTGATATAATTGTAATGAATTACATTATACTAGTTCAATGTAATTATATTAGTGTAATGAAACTGTCACAAATAGATGAATCAACTAGACAAAAAATCAACAATGAAATGTTAGAACTGAACCAAACATTTGAACAAATGAAGTTACTAGATGTCTACTGACTGTTCCACCCCACAACATCAGAATATACGTACTTCTCAGCTGCACATGGGATTTTCTCCAAAGTAGACCACATATTAGCTCATAGAACATATTTAAGTAAATGCAAAGGAATTTAAATTATCCCATGGATGTAATCAGATCATAGTGAAATGAAATTGGAAGTCAGTGGCAAGCAACACCACAAAAACTGTGTAAACACACAGAAATTAATTAGCACCCTCCTGAACAACCAATGAGTCACAGATGAAATTGAAGAAGAAATTAGATAGTTTTTACAATTAAACAATAATGCCAATACAACGTACCAAGCTTTCCCACATCAAAAACAAACAAACAAACCCAGAGTGAGCTCAAATAAGTAACCTAATCTTACTAGAAAAAAGAAGAGCAAATTAAATACAAAGCACATACAAGGGAGAAAATTATAAAAATCAGAACAGAAATTAATATAATTAAAAATAAGAAGACAACTCAAAGAGTCAATAAACTGAAGAGATGGTTCTTTGAAAGAGTAAGTAAAATAGACAAATGTTTAGCCAACCTGATCAAAAAATGGAAAGGAAAAACTCAAATCCATGCAATTAGAAATGAAAAGCTGAAATCAGAACAGATCTTGCAGAAATCCAGATCATCCATACCTACTTCAAGAAAATGTAGTTTAATGAGATGCAAAACAAAAAGAAGTGGGCAGATTCCTGGTTACATGTGAATTACCAAAGCCGAATCAAGAAGATATAAAAATTCTACATAACATAATACCAGTCAATAAAATTGAAGGCATAATTTAAGAACTACCAATAGCAACAACAACAACAAACTCAGGTTCTGACAGATTCACTGCAGAATCTACAAAAAATTTAGAGAAGATCTAATGCCACCACTGCTCAAATTCTTTAATGAAATTGGAAGGAGAACAGTACTCTCAAACTCATTCCTTGAAGCAAGCACTGCCCTGATCTGAAAACCAGAGAAGGATCCAACCAAGAAAAAGAACTACAGGCCACTCTCCCTAATGAACATAGACACAAAACTCCTCCATAAGATACTGGCAAACAATGCAGCGAATCATGAAGATTATACACAATGACCAAGTAGGATTCATCTCAGGAATGCAGGGATGGTTCAATATACACAAATCAATAAATGTAATACACTACATTAACAAAACCAACTACAATAGCCATATGATCTTCTCAATAGTTGCAGAAAAAACTTCTGACAAACTCCAACACCCATTCAAGATTTAAAAAAAAAAAAAAACCTACAGAAAATTGGAATACATGGTCTCTGTTGCTACCTGGTCAAAGCCATCTAGGACAAACCAACAGCCAACATCATAGTAAGTGGTCAAAACTGAAAGATTTTATTCTAAAATCAGGAACAAGGGCCAGGGATTTAGCTCAGTGGCATAAGCACCTGCCTAGCAAGCACCTGCCTAGCAAGCGCAAGGTCATGAGTTTGATCCCTGGCACCAAAAAATAAAATAAAATAAAATAAAGAACAAGACAAGGATAAGCACTATCACCACTCCTATTCTATATAGTTCTGGAAACGTTAGGCAGAGCAATTAGAAAATAGAAAGGAAAAGGAATAAGAATAGGAAGGGAAGAAATTAAATTATCTTATTTGTGGGTTACATGATACTCTACATAGAAGACATCAAAAACTCCACCAGAAGACTCCTAGATTTAATAATCAAATTTAGTAGCATAGCAGGATACAAAGTCAACACTCAAAAATCAGTAACATTCCTGTACACAAATAACAAACTCAATGAGAGGAAAGTTAGGGAAACCACAGCTTTCACAATAGCATCCAAAAAATGAAATACTTAGGAATCTATCTAATGAAGGAAGTAAAAGACTTCTACACTGAAAACTACAGTAATGTGAAAAAGGAGATCAAAGAGGATATTGGAGGCTAGAAAAATATCCCTTGTTTTTGGATATGAAGAACCAATATATTGAAAACGGCTATACTTCCAAAATTGTTAAAGAGATTTAATGAAAATCAAATTAACAATAGCAAGGGGCTGAGGATTTAGCTCAGTGCTGTAAATGCCTGCCTGTCAAGTGCAAGGTCATGAGTTTGACCCCTGGTACCAAAAAAATAATAATAACAACAATAGCAAAGCTCACAGAAATGGAGAAAACAATCCTAACATTCATTGGGAACCAAAAGAGACCTAGAATAAGAGAAGCAATTCTGGATAACAAAGTAAAGGTGGGCAGCATCACAATCTCTGAGTTCAGATTATATTATAAAGCTACCATGATAAAAACAATATGGTACTGGCAAAAAAACAGACCCAAGGATCAATGGAACAGATTAGAAGATGCAGAACCAACTCCAAGCACCACAGCCACCACATCTTTGAGAAAGGAGCCAAACACTTGAAAAAAGATAGCTTCTTTAACAAATGGTGCTAAGAAAACTAGCTTTCCACATGCTGAAAATTAAACATAGACCCATATCTCTCCCCATGAACTAAAGTAAAATCGAAATGGATGAAAAATCTAAATATTAAAATAGAAACACTAAATCTCCTGGAAGATACAATAGGCGGAAATCTTGAAAACAGGCACAGGCAGATACTTCATGAACAAAACTTTGATCACATAGGAAATATTACAAAGAATCAATAACTGGAATATCAACATATTAAGAAGCTCTTGAACAGCAATAGAAACCACCAACAGAGCAAAGAGGCAACTCATAGAGTGGGAAAATTTTTTGCCAGCTTTTCTTCAAAGGAACAATATCTAGAATATATAAAGAACTGGAAAAAAATCAAATCCTTCAAATTTAAAGACCCAGTCCAAAAATAAGCATGCAAAATGAATAGACACTTCTTAGATGCAGAAGTACAAAGAGCAAATAAATATATGAAAAAAATGTTCAACTCCCTGTTTATTTGAGATGCAAATTAAAACACTGAGATTCCATCTCACTTCAGAAAGAATGACTATTATCAACAAATGCTGGGCAGGTTGTGGAGAAAAAAGAACACTTCTCCACTGTTGGTCGGGGTGTGATTGGCACAACCACTGTGGAAATCTATCTGGTGATTCCTCAAAAATCTAAATCTAAACTGGGCCTGGTGGCTCACACCTATAATCCCAGAACTAAGGAAGCTGAGATAGCAAAAACAAGGATATGAACTCAAAAGCATCTTTCTCATGCTCAGCCACCAGTGCCTCCCAAATCCAAACAATAACTAAATTTGAATATATGAACACATAAATGACAAATTCTTAATTTGAAATCAACAAAAAATTATCTTTTAGATATAAATTCTACATTAGACAATTGTTAAAATACTCACTTCCCAGATCTACTTCCTAAAACAGCAACTAGCATGATTCTTTGTCTCCAGTAGACACTCAATAAATATCTAAATAAAAAGTATTTTAGAGGTCATTTGTTGCTCTTCCCTCACAAAACCATAGTAAAATGGTGGTGAAAGAATAAAAATTTATGATCCATCAAGAAAACAGAATAATTCAGAACTGGAGCTAACGACATATATGTCAATAAAATTGACAGAGGACAGCAAATAAGAACAATAAAAAAAAAAACCCAGTATCTACAGGGGAAGAAACCAACTAAAAGCAAACATCCATGACAAGAACCCAGAAAGTAACAGAATCTAGGTACACCAGGTACCTCCAGAGTCACCAGAGACTTCTAAGGGCAGAAATAAGGAGTAAGAAGCAAGCTGAACAGAGTATAACAGATTCCTCCCCACCCTAATTAGGTAACAAACCCTCTGCTACATTGCTAGAAGATGGGAAGTTTATTCCCAGAAGAAACTCAATAGATTCACAGATAGTGACAATTGGTGAGTCCCTAGTGAAAAGGTCCCTGGTCCTCTGAATCATCCCACAGAGAAATCCACCTTTATTAGACAGGCTTCTTCTAAAACTCACAGATGCCAATTAGCTTTTAGGTGTTTTCTTTTTTATTGGTCTTTTGAGACGGGTTTCCCATGTATTTCAGGCTAGCCTTGAACTCGCTATGTAGTACACGCTAGCCTCAAACTTGTTTAATCCCCCTGTTTTACTGGTAGGTGGGTCATTCTTAAAAACAAACAGATGGCCAATGATCACAGACTTCTGAGGAAAAACTTTCTATATGATAGACAGGAACAGAGAAAATACAAAAGAAATTTGAGTGAAAACAGGAAAAAATGCTAGGAGCAAAAGGAGAGAGAGAGAGAGAGGGAAATAGACAGAGACAGAGACAGAGAGAGGAGAGAATTATTTCAAGAAAAAAATGCAATTTTTTTTTCAGAGTGAAGGCATGAATTCCTTTGACATTGTTTTTTTCAGAATGAGGGCATGAATTCCTTTGATATAAATGATATAAATGACCTGCAACTTCATATCAGCATTGTGAATGAAAAAGGATCCTCAATGAACCATACCATCATGAAAATTCAGATCTCTGGGACATTAAGATTCTAAAAGCTTTTACAGAAAAAGAGAAAGAATAGCACCAGAGTCATAGCTATTATGTTGAAAGCTAAAAGATAATGGAGCAATATCCTAACAATTGAGCTGAATTAAATTCCAACCTAGAGTATTAATCTATTAAGTTATCACTCAAAGTAAGTGAATAGAAAGTTTTGTACATAACTTGTTTCACTCTCTCATCTCCCTCTCTCTCTCATCTCCCTCTTTTGTCTTTCTGTCTCTCTGTTTCTATCTCTCTCTGTTCTAGGGACTGAACTCAGCCTTTATGCAGAGCTGTATCTGCAGCCCTTTTTCATATTTTTAGGTAAGCTGTCTCTAAATTTCCCGGCCTGGACAAAAACTTTCGATGCTCCTGCCTCAGTTTCCCAGAGTGCTGGCATTATCATCATATGCTACAAGGCCTCACACATTAGAATTTGTATCTTTTCTCAGTTAGTGAATGATTGATATATTTCACTAAACAAGCAATATAGAGCGAAAAGGGGAAATCTGGGAATCCAGGAAACAGAATTTCTAACACAGGAAGAGATGAGAGAATTTTCTAGAAAGAAAGTTGTATATCAAGCTCAGAAAAAGAACGATGAGAGGATGATGAGGGAGAGCCACACAGAAGATAGCAAGGGAAATCCAGAAAGGATGTCACAAAAAAAGCAACTTGGGCCAGAGATCTAGCTCAGCGGCCTAAGTGGCTCCCTGGCAAGCACAAGGTCATGAGTTCAATCCCCGGTGCCGCAAAAAAAAAAAGCAACTTGGAACTTAGAGATGACCTCATGAGCATCACTATATTGAGAGAAGTTTTACAGTTTTTTCAGAAAGTTTGGGAAGGAGGTGGTATCAAATATATAGAAACTAAATCATAATAAGGCACTTGTAAAGATATGATTCAGTCTTGTCCCAGAAGTTAAAAGAAAAATAAAATGTAATCACAGTATGAAAAATGGTGCAGTTGTAAATGATTATATCAATACAAGTACTATAAATTGATTTACCAAAAGTTGTGATAGAATTTCTCTTTACCTTGGGAGAATAGAGAAGGGGAAGTACATGCTGATAGTGGCTGAAGGAGAAGAGAGGGGGATAGAGTT
The DNA here is from genome assembly GCA_004365215.1 of Cuniculus paca. Lineage (NCBI taxonomy): Eukaryota > Metazoa > Chordata > Mammalia > Rodentia > Cuniculidae > Cuniculus > Cuniculus paca. The sequence goes on along the minus strand of RJWT010030219.1, from coordinate 194 downwards.
AAATACTCATCTTCCATAAAAGTAAGTACCCTGCAACAGGCAATGAAAATCAAGCGTCAGAAGTGTAAACATATTTTTCTGAAGAAGCTTCTAAAACAGGCAAAGCTGTTACTTCTGGGAACAGTAATTAATGGCAGGGTGACATGAAGCAAGAGGCTAGGTTACTTTTTAAGTTTTACTAACTATTAAAATTT
>RJWT010030218.1:0-14707 GCA_004365215.1 Cuniculus paca | reverse complement strand
CTGATGCTGACCCTCACTGACCTCAACAGTGAGCTCCAGGCCTTCAGACTTTGCCTGAAAGCTTCACATCTCCAGCACAAGGACAGCCCGACTGGCTCTTCCATGTCTGACTGTGCAGGCAGCCATGGGAGCCTACCTTGTAGATTCTTATGTATTTATGTAGCTTCATTAATCTGTTTCTCTAATGAGATCTGTTTCATTGATCTGTTTCTCTGATTGATATATAACAAGGAACTCAAACAATAAATACAGTGTCCAGAAATGATGTGAGACTTTTTAATCCATGGTGAGCAGGGAAGGTCTCCGTGATTACTCAACATACGAAATGGGTAGAAGGTGACCTGATGACTGAATGAAACCTGCATGGACTTGAGAAACAACCATTGGAACTGCAAACACCAGCAGATTTCACTGAATCCATTGTTTCCTAAAAAAGTGTAATTGCCTCGTAGGTAATGACAAAAGTCAAACGGCAATGTAAGAATCAGATCCTTGTGTGACTTTATTTCCTTCTGGATGGAAATTATCATAATGTATTTCACCGAACACATGGTCCTGGTCCACACTCATGACAAAGACATTGCCCTCTCTTCAGAAGCTGGACTGCATCCATGCACCACTTTGCTGCTACTCTGCATGTTGCCCAGGGTCCCTGCCTATGACAAGCCCTGAGCAGAGTTCGGTCCCTATTTCAAGACGGGCATCAACCTGAGGCAGGTGCAGCACTGGCCACTGGGTATGTGGCTCTGTCCCTTTGGAACTTGGTGCTCTGACTCCAGCTGAGACAGGGGAGTGTGGACAGACACATGTGACAGAACTCATTGGTCACAGGAGTCTGAGGTCAAGACCTCGTCCAGTGTGTACAGCATTTACCACCCACTTGATCAGTCAGCTCGACTCATGCCAAGAAAACTATGGAGTGGGACATGAGAAATTCTGGAACCTATTTGTGTGCTGTGTCTACCCCTGTATTCTGTGAGTATAAACGTGGGCTCCGGCCTCTAGCTTTGCATTTAGTGTCTCACAGAGTGGAGGTCTCCATCACCTTCCCTGCAGTAGCAGAATCCAGAGAAGGTTCCAAAGATCCAGACCTGTTCTGTGTCTACCTCGGCTGCAGTACATCCCAGCTCGGTGCAATGGGGTGGGACAAACCCTTGGTAATGTTAAGCAGGTTCATTTTCCTAGTGACATCGCTGATTATCACTGTCTAAAACTATCACTTTCTAATACAGATGTTAACATTGTCTAAGACAGGGCTGTCTCCCATGATAAATGTTAAAGGCACTTTGCTAAATAAAACTAAATTAAAATTAGAACCTTAGTTCCTCACTTACACTAGTTCAATTCTAATGCCTAACACATATGTAGCTCATGGCCAAACTAATGATAAACACAAATACACGCATTTACATCATCCAAGAAAATTAGTTTAGTCATCGCTGTTCAATTACACATTTCACTCATAGTGGTATTGTCAGAGCAGAAACCTCACCAACATTTATTTCAATAGGTCTGGTGTCCCAGATATTCTCTTGACTGTTTAGCTGTTTTGTTTTGTTTCCCATATTATTTCTGGATATACTGTTGTCAAAGTAATTTAAAGGAGTGAAACCTTGTTCCATAAAATTGTTACTGTGTCATGAAAACAGCTTACAACTCCATCCCCTTTTGGAGAATACCTTAGAGATGTGTGGAATGATGGGTACCTGACAGCATTTCTCTATTCAATCCATAATGCAAGGGTTGTCTATAGATTTCAATGTGATAGTGAATAAGAGGAATAAGGAGAAAGACAGGAAAATAACATCATTCCAACTTAGAAGGTTTTTTTTGGGGGGGGTGGGGGAATGTGAAGAGATGTGCGAGTATGGGTTAACTTTGTTTTCTTTTCATTCTGATACTGTGTTAAATGCAACACAAACTCAGGAGGTGTTTGCTAAACTGTGACTCAGAAATTTTTTCCCTGACAGCAATATATCTTTAATTGTGTTTATTGCCTGAGAGAGCACACTCAGAATAAGCAGTAAATATAAAAAGGATGCCCTTGCAGTCTCTTTTGTTCATTTTATTTCCAGGGAAATACACGTGCCTCACTGAGGAATCTCCACTTATAGGTAACAAAACACCTAATAAGTGAATATCTTAGAAAGGCAAAAATGTATATCACTACAACTGAAAGAATAATTGCAGTTTAAACATAAAACTTTATCACAAATGAAGCAAATGGTTCAGATACATATCACTAGTTCAATAGTCAAACTATATAGACTTAAAGACCCATCATTTAAAAAATGCTCCAAAATAATGGATAGTTGTATTTTAATAGTTTTATTTCCATGTTCAACTTGACCACAAAAGTCTGGAACAAAGTATTTGCTGCTCTGAGAGGACCCCTCTGCCTGTGAGCTTTATGTATTCTCACCTGCTCTTTCTGTTTCAACGTCATCAATCCTCTGGAAGGTTTCTGGAATGAGCGAGCCTTTGTGATGCTATCTATGAACAACACCTGCTACATAGTCAGCAATGCATCTGCAACTAAGCTCCTGACCAGTCTAGGCCTGGTCTGTCCCATAGTCACAGTTGAGCTGTTCTATTCTATGAGTTCACATTTTGCATAAAAATATAAGATACTATTTATTTTCAGAATAAGGTCTACAAGTTTACAATCTCACATCAACTGAACACAAATCAGACACTTTAATTAAGCTAAACACTTACTACATTGGTGGGCCCCAACCCCATGTAACTTTAGTTAACAGCTAATTACCCTAATCAACTAGCTTCAATCTTCTCTGACCCTTAGGAAAAAAAAGAGTGTGGGCGAAGTTCAGGCGGGATTGAAGCTGAGCCTTTGAATTTGCGACTCAATGTGATTAATCACCTGAGAGCTATAGTAAAAAGAGGAATCCAACCTCTGTCTTCAGATTTACACTTTAATGCTTACTCGGCCATTTTATCTACTTATATTCATTAATCACTGACTTTTCTCAACGAATCATAAAGAGATTGGGACACTATCTTTTATTTTGTGCATGGGCCGAGATAGTAGGAACCGTACTTATTTTACTAATCTGAGTGAAACTAGGACAACCAGGGACGTTATTAGGTGATGACCAAATCTATAAAGTAGTTGTAACTGCTCACGCACTTGTTATAATCTTTTTTATAGTTATACCTATTATAATTGGCAGCTTCAGTAACTGGATAGTCACACTGATAACTGGGGCACCAGACATAGCCTTTCCCCAAATAAATAACATGAGTCTCTGACTACTTCCTCCGTCATTTCTTCTTCTGGCACTCGTTACTGAGAGATGTTAAACTGTCAGACATGAATCTGGTTACCTCAGGTGGCCTAAAGTGAAGGAGATGCTGGTGGAAGCAGGAATGTGCCTGGCTTCCAAGGCTAACTGCATTTTTTTTCTTCAGAACCCAAGGACAACACTGGGAAGGGAGTGTGGCGAGTCACGCGCTGGAGCTCTGTATTTCTGGGACCTTCCAATGTCTACGGTGTCAAAGCTGCAACCAACCACCAACTCATGAGTGTGCAAGCCATACGGCGTGCTAGGATTCTCACCAGCTGTTCTTGAAGAGGGTACTGGGTGGGGAGAATGGAGTTGAGTTATCATGTATACAACATAACCCCTCAGCCTTCCAACACATCCTGCCATTCCACTCTGGAAGGTCTTCAAGGCAGCTTTCTCTTTGCCAAATATGTATTTCAGGAATCATTTGAATTTTCTATAGACTTTTGCACTGTAGTGGGTAGAATACAATTAGCTCCATAAATATAAGTGAAAAGATTCTGGGATGACATTGGGGTCACAAACAAAAAGGGTGCGATGTTACAAATGTTCCATTAGGTGGCGAACAGCTCACAATAAACAAGCCCTGAGGCCTCACCCTGGAAACACTGGGACTATAGAAGCGATGCTTTCCCCTTAGGGAGCCACTAAGGCAGGGAGCTCTCTGCCTGGCTCTCTAACCTCACATTGCTGGGGGCCTGTGTGCACAATGGGCCAGGTCTTCCTCATATGCCAGTTCCTTAGTATTTCCTGTTATACTTTGTGACTGGTAATGCTTCTGACTATGATGACCTTCCCAGGAGGCCTCTGGGTCAGCAATGAAGCAGGATGAGTGAGAGAACAAGGACCACAACTCTGAATGTGACCATCCATGAGTGAAACAGGAGTGAAGTGGCCTCATGTATTCAGAGGTGTGACACGTCCCACAGAAATCAACCCCGTTTATTATGCAGAGGAGATGCACTGGAGAAACCCCTTAAAGGAAGGAAAGTGGGCTGGGAGAGGGGCTGTGATTGCAGATCTGTTCCCCTGCTGTTCTACAGAGTCCTCACCAATGAGTGCAGGTCACAGCTTGGTCCACAGAGGATGAGACTATGAGCTTTATGCTGCTAAGACTGCAGAAGAGAATCACTGGGAGGTAATGTGGTAACTATGGGATCTAACTGTTCATTTTCAATTTGCCAGATTGTAAAATAATATATTACACAAACAAATAATACCATTATTTATTACTACATTAAATTCATAATTATGGCATTACAAGCACATAGAGAATAAGTGATTTACATATTTGAGTAACGCTTGCTTTTCATCTTTCTAACATTTCTCAGTAATGACTGCCTTGAGTTTTGTGTGTATTACATGCACTTAGAGAATAAATTGTCTACATATTTGTGTAATGCATACTTTTCATCTTTGTAAGTGTTGGAAGACTGAGGGCTCATGTTCTACAATAGCTGGGATGAGCTGAACTCTGGGATGGTGACATTTGCTTATCCTCTTCTTGGCCTCTGCTCCTCACAAGCAGTGAGAACGTGCTGAGAACCTTCAGCTCACTCAGCCAGCTCAGCTCTGTGGTCCTAGTCTCTCATAGTGTCACTCCTCCTGAGGCTTTCAGCTTGGTCAGCACCCAGAGTGTTGAGTGCTTCCCTTCCCTGCATCCTCTGCCAGGAGTCACCATGGGTAGGGTCGGTGGTTTTCCCAGGTTCTCAGCTCCATGGATCAGAGAGCAGCTGCTTCCTCACGTCTTGGGACCAGAGCTCCCCAGCTCTGAGCACTGCCAGTCTGAGCCCAGCCCAGTTTTAGGTCCCTGATTTAAACCTCTCCCATTCACTGCAGTGCTTCAACATCTATTACTCCTTTAAATTCACTACCCACATTGCCTCCATTTCTGAAACAACCCTAACACCTAGATAAAGGAAGATTTGTTTTTCTTGTTATCCTAGGGTCGTCCTTGTCCCTAACATAACAGATAAGTTTGTTTCTAAGATCTCTCTTCTCTATCTGTTATGAGTTAGAAGCACAGGGTCATTTATTTTTTAAAGGGCTTATTGAAAAATTAACACTTTCACAGCAGTCACTTCTGATTTCTTCAGTTTGTTCAGCATCAGCACTGACCTGCTGTGCATGGCAAACACAGAAAAGCCTCTTCCAGTCTAGACAGAGCAGGAATTTGGAGGCTCATGAGGCCACCTCAGAAGTGAGATGGAAGAGGAATGAAGAAGGTGGACAGGTCCTAGGAAAGATTTTCATACTCCTGAAATGGGAGGGTGATTTGAACAGCTTTGCCTGGATTTCTTACAGAAACAGTTTTGGGATTACTTGAGGCATAGACACATTGCAGCCCTCTGGAGATCATGATACCTTAGGCCCAACCTTGAAAAGTCCATGCATTGAGATTCTCAAAGCAGGAGGAAAAATTTGGGTCCTTTCTACTGTATCCAAGCTGATGAACCAGTCCTGAATATTTCAACACACAGACTTTTATTCATGGTTTTAAGTATATCCTGTCTCTCGCATTGCATCTGAAATGATTTTAACTTATCCTGAAAGGAAAATAGAGAGCAAGAACTTAATTGGGCCTTAGAACTGCCCTTGGGGGAGGACAGGGAGAAACATGTGCTCATGTGTGTGCTTGGGGGAAGGCTGGGGCAGGAAAGCATCATTGCTCATGTCCTCCCCTGCCGTCTTAATCATGCTGTGATAATGAGTAGAGGAAGCCAGACAAGTTCAAAGAGCTCACAAATTCTGTTCTCTTCTTGCCCTTACTTCTCCTTTTATACCCTAAGCTGAAGCAGCCCATTTGTTTCCCTTCATTCCTCCTTCTCAAAGGGATCATATCAGGACCATGGTCCTCAAGTAAAGCGTGTTCTGAAAGGTGAGAACAGCAGGTCACTCTACTCATGGGAGAGCAGCCTGATTCTGTCCTGTGGCTCAAGGGAGAAACATGTTCTCTGCACCCAAATCTGGGCTGTCTTGGCCTGGACAGGGACCCTAGAGCACACTGAGCCCTTACTGAGATGAGCCAGCCCTGCAGCTGGGCCACACCCCTTCCGCCCCTGCTAATTTGCATATGCCAAGATCACAGCCAGTTACTTGAGGCTGCTGGTCTCAGGGTGGGCAGGTTCAATCCCAGTCAGGACACAGCATGAACATGAGGGTCCCCGCTCACTTTTTGGGCCTCTTGTTGCTCTGGATCTCAGGTAAGGAAGGGCAGCACCAGGGATTCACTCAGCTCAGTGTGTTCAGCATTGCCTGCCAATGCAGGGAAGTTCTGTTGTATCATGAATAATCATGTTGCTGTTTGTTCTTTCCAATCTCAGGGGCCAGATGTAACATCCAGCTGACATAGTCTCCATCCTCATCTGTATCTGTAGGAGACACAGTCACCATCAGTTGCCAGGCCAATGAGTACATTACCAATTAATTAAACTGGTATCAACGGAAACCAGGACAAGCTCCTAAACTCGTGATCTATTATGCAACCAGTTTGCAATCTGGGGTCCCATCAAGGTTCAGAGGCAGTGGATCTGGGGTACATTTCACTCTAACCATCAGCAGCCTGCAGCCTGAAGACATTGCAACTTATTACTGTCAACAGTTTGTTGATTTGTCTCCCACAGTGATACAAGCCATGACATAAACCTCCCAGTGCAACAGAAATGTGAGGCTGGGCTGCCCCAGCCGCTCCTCTTTGTGTCTTCAGCTGCAGAGCAAGTTCCTCAGGTGCATCCAGGCTTTGAAGGTCACTGGAAGGATTTGGCAGAAGCGTCCAAGGAAGCTCCTCTTTATCCTAACTGTCTTTTCTGTTTCTCAACTCTGATTTAATGAAGGACAGCAATGAGTTCTCTGGAGTAATGTGGATTATGGCATCGTTTTGTATTTACGTGGCAACAGAGAGGATCTACTATGGGTTCCAAGCAACAGCTTTTAAAGACTTATCACTTTCAGAAATCTATGTATTTACTTATTCATTTATTTAAAAAGAATAAAACAAAACAAAGTAAGACCCAATAAAATCAATCAAAACAAAATAACGAAAGCAACACAGGACTTCAAAAGAAGATAATAGAAATGAAAAGTGGCTTTCATAATATATCTTGTTATCTTCTAAGTAGCTGCCCATACCTGTAGACATAATAAAAGCAAATAAAGGAAATGAAAAAAAATAAACAAAAACAATATATACATTACAGGACTTCTAAATAAGATAATAGGAAATTAATAACAGCAACCATAATACCTTTTATTAACCTACTTTTGGAAATTTATATTCACAACAAAATATAAGTACAGAGGGGTCCTTTATAGCCCTGCACCTACATCTAAACAGTTTATCATCTCCATAAATTGTGAAACTGTTGCAATGTATCAAGATTATTCTAAACCCAAAGTCCATAGTTCACATTAAGGTTGACTCTTCATGTTGAAGATTTCACCAGAAAACACAGGTATAATGACATAGATCCAACATAATGATACACGATGTTGTTTCACTGCCCTAAACACCACTGTCTTCTACTTGTGCATCCTCTTTTTCCTCCATTTTCTGTAAGTCAATCACATCTTCCCATGCCTGTAGTTTTTCCCTTTCTAGAAAGGTAAAATCTTGGAATTTACAGTATGGAAGTTTTTCAAAAGCTAATCTTGAAATATACTGCTATGGAATACAGCATTTAAAAATAACAAATAATACATTTTTCTACTACCAGGACTCCCTTTATAGCATCTATTGTTATCACAAATATCCTGGCTTAGTGAAAGTGCTAGATTCTTTACTACGCAATACTATGGTGCTTTCATAGTTTGGGCTGTGTCTCAGAGGTCACCAGAAGGTACAGTTTGCTTGGACTGAACGTTAAGAGTCTATTGTAAATTTACGACATGCAGAGGAATTTTTAACTTCTTTTTTCTTTTCAAGATAATTTTATTGATACAAACGATATAAATCTTGATGCTCATACATTCAGTTCGATTTACAGGTGGAATACCAGAACTCTCTCTGTTCTTTTTTATATCACTCAGATGAATTCACTGTTTCCTGAACCTAGCTCAGTGTTTTTCTCTATCAGACAGGGAACTCCCATTTGCTTGGGTTGATCTGTTTTCTGAGAAATGAGGAAAAAACGAGGCAATTTCCTTTCACACTGAGTAAAATGTCTCCTTTACATCTTCATTTGTGATTTTTAGGCTGTGGCACTTGAACAACTTCCGTAACCACAGCATTTCAGCCCCAGGTGAACAACAGACTAAATTCTTTGGGAAGGCAATAGGATGTGGCATGGTTCACGCAGGGCCACTAGAATGTTCTCTATTTTTCCAATCAAGATGGCAACAGCACAGGACGTTCCAGCCATTGTAGGGAAACAGTCTTCAGGTGTCCTATGAATTTTTTTCCAGAAAAATCTCAGATTCCACAGTAGCGTTTATTCTCTCTGTATAACACATTCCCTGCTTCCTTGGCCAATTGACAGTATGTTTTTGTTTATCCCTACTCTCCAGTGTTTTCTTTACTAAGTTTTGCAATTTCAATAGGATGTATTAATTCAGATTAGTTCTCAGTCTCCTATAACATGCCAATCAGAGAAAAATTGTAATTAACAAATGCCTTAAAGAACTCTACCTCATCTAGTTACTATTGTGTATCAATCAATAAAATTTTAAAATGCAAGTCGTGTGCGCATCTAAAATGCTCATCAATTACTCATGTAAATAATGACCACATAACTTCCTAGGAGAATGGTTTGGTAGAATCTTAAAAACCTATTTTAATAGTGCTACATCTCACAGTAGAAGTTTTAATCTTTTGACTAATGTCCTTGAAAACATCTGTTCACGCAACATCTTGTCTTAGACTATTTTAACTAGCTCTATTCATAATAACTTGTTATGAAAACTATCTAAATCATCATCAGCAAATGAAGCAAGAAATACTGATATTACCAACCATTAAAAAGCACTCAGAAATTAAGAAGATCACTTTATTGCTACACAAACAATAGGAATTGACTTAAAAGACCACTACGTTGTGTAAAAGTAGGAAGTCACTAGGAAATAGAAGCTATATAATTTCTTTTTGCATGAAATTATAGAGAAGGACAAATCTAAAATACAGTGACAACAGTTAGACCCAAGTTTGACATGTTCATGGGTTGAAGAGAATATTGGTAAAAAAAAGAACGGCAGGAAAAAATATTGCTTATCAAGGATAATTCGTTACTCCAGTGGAGTTTTCCCAGTATAATTTTGATAGGGATTACACTGAATCTCTATTTCACTTCCAATGGTATGAATATTTTAGCAACATTAATTCCTCCAATCCAGGTGTATGGGTATCTTTCCATTCACTTGTGTCTTCTGCAATTTCTTTCATCACTTTTAGTGAAGTCTAATTTAGCAATATTTCTGTCCTGTGATTGTGTGTGAATGTTTGTGTCCTGTGATATGTTGGCCTTCTTTTATGGCCTGAAGTTCTATTCTTATGGTTTCTCCCAACACTTTCCTACACATACCTGTAGACCATAGTATTCCATTAATTCTTATTTTTATCTGATGTCATATGGATCAATATGTTTGTAATACGTACTTTATTTAACTTTTATTTCCAATTGCTCTTACCAGTAATTGAAAAAAAAATGGCACATAACCTATAATTAACTTTGCATTTTTGTGGAAATGACTGAGTGTATGTGGAATTTTTCTCTGGACTCTTCCTTTTTGCTTGTTCAGTTTACTTATCTTTGTTTCTATGATGCACAACACAGCCTCACTGACGTTCTTTGATAATTCCTCATCCTTGTTTGCAAACCTGGGAATGAAACTGAGGCTCTTATGCAAATTAGGCAAATGCTCTACTACTGAGCTATATCCCTATAAAAGTCTTAAAATATAATTTTATTCATATTCTATTTGTATTCCACAAAATTTTTGTGGCTATTCTAGGCCATATCTTATTTCTTAAAGTTTCTAGAAACTGCTCATCAATTTAAATAAATCATTTGTAGGTTGATTGGATTTCATTGCATGAAATACAATTGTGTGTGTGTGTGTGTGTGTATATATATATATCCTTTGAAAAAATGGAATTTAGCATATCAAGTTTTCTACTTAAGGAATATGCAAAAATTCTCTATTTACCTAAATGTTTTTTAATTTATAAGACACAGTGAATATATTGACAGTGAACATAGAGAATTGATGAAATTATTACTCTAGTTAATTTTGGTGCAGTCTTCAGGAATTGATGCCAAAAATTTTGCTGAAAGTACGTGAAGATCTCCCTTTTGTCTTTCAACTTGGGAATTTTATTAGTTTGTCTTGTCTTACTGTATTTTGGAGTACCTTTGGCATCATTTTCAATAAAAGTGGACATCCTGTTTCATGCAATCTGAAGGATAAAATACGCAGTATTTTATTGGTGAATATGATGTTTTTCGAGACTTTATTAGGAGTGTAAACCGAGTTTTCCAAAACTGTTCAAGCGAAAGGCTCGGGGTTCAGGTCGATTGACACACTGTAATAGAACAATGTGCAGAATCACCTAAGGAATGGCAGTGTACCTGCACAGAAAGTTCTATTTCTGGTTTCAGTGAAATGGTATCAGTGTGCTGAAGAAAGAGAGAATCAGTGCTGTTCGTCAGTGAAGTTGGCCTGTGGGCAAAGTGGGCCATGTCTTCTCCATCTACCATGGTGTTCCTCAGTATTTCCTAGGTTACTTTGTGATTGGTAATGCACCTGACTATGCCGCTCCTCTCAGGAGGATTCTCAGAGTCTGGACTGCGTGTCAGCAACGAGGAAGGGTGGGTGAGAGAACAAGGTGCACAGCTCCGAATGTGACCACCCATGAGTGAAACAGGGATGAAGTGACCTCGTGAAATGAGACACAGGGGGGACAGAACTTAGAGAACCCATCTCTATTCAGAGGTGCAAAGTGTGGTGTGGACCCTAAAGAGAACAATCCAATTTCACTCTACTTGATGGAGGGCAGCCTGATTCTGCCCTGTGGCTCAAGACACGTTCTCTGCTGGAAATCTGAGCAGCCATGACCTGGAAAGGGACCCCAGAGACCCCTGGGTGGTTGCTGAGATGAGCCAGCCCTGCCACTGGGCCCAGCCCCACCCACCCTGCTGATTTGCATGTGCTCAGACCACAACCAGCTGCTTGAGGACTTCTTAAGAGACTGTCACACCAGGTGCAGGAGTCAGTCCCAGTCAGGACCCAGCACGACCATGAGGGCCCCTGCTCAGCTCCTGGGGCTCCTGCTGCTCTGGCTCCAAGGTGAGGAATGATTACTCTTGCAATGTAGTCTACTTAGAGTTGCCTGGTCAGAGTTGCCTGTCTCTTCAGGGAGGTCCTGTTTTACCATGACTGTGTAGATATTTGTTATGTTTCTAATCTCAGGTGCCAGATGTGATGTCCAGATGACTCAGACTCCATCCTCTTTGTCTGCTTCTGTGGGAGACACAGTCACCATCACTTGCAAGGCCAGTGAAGATATTAGCTATAGCTTAAATTGGTATCAACAGAAACCAGGGCAAGCTCCTAAACTCCTGATCTATGGTGCAGACAGTTTGGAATCTGGGGTCCCATCGAGGTTCAGTGGCAGTGGATCTGGGACAGATTTCACTCTCACCATCAGCAGACTGCAGCCTGAAGACGTTGCCACTTATTACTGTCAACACGGTTGGAGTCCTCCTCCCACAGTGATATGAGTCATAACAAAAACTAGCCAGGAGAGCAGAAGTGTCGGGCTGGGCTGCCCCAGCTGCCACCTCTGCTGTGTCTAACTGCTGAGAGCATTTTCTGACTCAGCCAGGCTTGTAAGTTGTGCTTAGAGTCCTTAGAGGAAAGGCCCAAGATTCTCCTCCACACGCAACTCTCTTTCCCTTTCCTCAGCTCCAGCAGCGCAGACGTCACAGTGCCTGTCCTCATTTAATGAAGGACACAGATGAGTCCCTGCGAGCAGCGGGTCATGGCATCATTTTGGATTCAGACAGCCAAGTTGCCCTCATAGCCCTGTCTCCATGGCTATCCAGTCTCTCATTCACATCCAGTTATAATTTGTTGCATACAATCAAGGTCGATAAACATGCAAAGTCCCCAGTTTACATGAAGAGTCACTTTTTATTTAGTTTTTTTTAATTCTTTTATTTTAAAAAAGCAAAACAGAAAAAAAAATAGAAATGATACAGAATTTTTGAAAAAGTAGGAAGTAAACACTAATTAATATATTAGATATTGTTATCTTAGAAGTAGTTGACCAGGTTACAAAATTTCGGCAGAAAAAAAAATGATCAAATAGTCAAACAACGAAAGCACAAACTGTCCTTTTGGATGAACTAACAGAGATTAGTAGTATACCTAGCTATCTTGTATATATTTACATATATACATATATATGTATACCTCTATACATATATAATTATATACATACACACACACACACACACATATACTGATACACATAAAAATTTTTCCTCTTCTTTCTGATGTTGTGCATTTCATCAGGACATCCAATGTGTAATAACACACATGCAGCATTTTGGTATGATGCAGTGCTGTTTCACTACCCTAAAAATCTCCTGCTCTAAAAAATTCCCATTCATTCTCTTTCACCCCGTTTCCGTAAGTCACTTTTGTTTTACCATTTCTGTAGTTTTTCCTTTTCCAGAATGACAAAAATCTCGCTTTTACAGTATAGAAGTTTTTGAAAGGTAATCTTGGAATACACTGTTTTAAGGAACACAACAATTAAAAATATTGAATGAAACATCTTGCTACTTCCAAGATTTCCTTTTTAGTGTCTATGATTAGTTGGAATATCTTGGCTTGGTAAAAGTTTTGGAATAGAAGTTTTCAATGTATTGATTCTGTCTCAGAAGTCATCAGAAATATACAAATTTGCTTGGACTAAGAGTCTACTACTATTTTCAAAACATGGGGAAAAATTTTTACAATCTTTGCCCTTACTCTTATCCGGACTTGAAAGTGGAAATTTAGAGCTCTCACTCATCTTCATTCGTATCACTTAGAATCATTCTTTAATTCACGGAACCTAGCTTGGGTTCTTTCACTGTCGCTCAGGAGAGTCCCCAGCAGGCCACCTTTGGTTTTGAGCATTGTCAAGGGAAAGAGACAGTTTGATTTCATGCTGACGAATAACTCTTATCCTTATTTTCACTTCTTCCCAAGTGATTCTCATGACTGTGCAACTTGAACACCTCCCATAAACACACTGTCTCAGCTTAGTATGAACAACAGAGTTAATTCTTGAGAAGACAACGGAAGTGGCAATAAGTAGGATTCCCAGAATGCTGTTTAATTTTCCAACCAAGATGGCTGCAGTGGAGGTGGTGTCAACCTCTGCAGGGTCACAGTATTTAAGGCTGCACTATTGTTTTCCAGAAAAATCTCAGAATCAGGCATAGAATGCAGCCCCTCTGCGTATCCCATTCCCTGCTTCCTCATCCCAGGGATACAATGTTCTTATTTATCCTCTACTTTGCAGTAATGATTCATTTTTTCTCTATTAACTCTTGCCTTCTCAATGAGCTGTATTAATGAAGATAAGTTTTAAAACTTGTGAAGCACAGAAACATGGCAATAAAGTACTAATTTGTAAGTGATAAATAGTGAAATCTATCTCTTTTGCTTACTATCAAATGGTAATTGATGGAAATCTCAAACAAACAAAGAAACAAAAGGGATTTTCTTAGTTGAGAACAACTAACGCTATCAATTCCTGATGAAAACGAAGAATTTATTAGCTCTTATTAGTAGAACAGTTTGAACAGGGTTTTGAAATTTACCATGCGAGTTACCAGATGCCCTATGCATCCTCTGATTAAGGTCCTCAAAAACAGCAGTTCCCACAGCATTTTGTGTCAGACTAGTCAAACTGGCTTCATTCATCTCTGCCAGCCGCAGATGACAGGATGTTCCTGTAAATGAATATGGGTCTCCCACGAAGCAGGATGGGTGAGAGAGCAAGGGCCACAACTCTGAACGTGGCCAGCCAAGAGTGAAACAAGTGATGTGGCCTCATGTATTCAGAGGTGGAGGTGACTGATTCCACAGAACTCAACTCCATTCAGAGATGCAGAGGAGTCCAGTGGAGGAGTCCCTTAGAGGAGGGAATGGGGCTGGGAGAGGGGGTGTGATTGCAGACCTGTTCCCCTGCTACTCTTCAGATTCCTCAGCAATAAGCACAGGTCACAGCTTGCTCCACAGGTGAAAAGATTCAGTCAAGGTCTTAGGGTACCCAAATGAATAGGTTGCTATGTTAAAGATCTTCCATTAGGTGGGGAACAACCCCACACTAAACAAAGCACGGAGGCCTCACCCTAGAAACACTAGCACTGTAGAAGGAATGCTTTCCCATCAGGGAGCCACTAAGGCAGGCA
>RJWT010030217.1:0-14780 GCA_004365215.1 Cuniculus paca | reverse complement strand
TCTCTCTCTCTCTCTCTCTCTCTCTCTCTCTCTCTCTCTCTCTCTCTCTCTCTTTCTTCGTATCAGGGATCGAACTTTCAGACTTGAGCTTGCCAGGCAGGTGTTGTGCCACTGAGCTAAATACCTGGCCTAAATTCAATTCATTTTTTAAAATTAGGTAATTTCTGCCCCAGAGAATGTATTGTCCGAGAGCTCTACAAAGTTCTCTATGTTGCCTTTAATTCACTGATACAACTGAAGATAATCCATTGTGTGCAAACATAAGTTCTAATTTCTAAGTCTATTTTATGTTTTTCTCTTTGGTGATTTGGTTTGGTTGCTTAGGTAATTTTCTTCAGTATACTCTGACTTTTCTGTGAGTGTTTTTTCTGGTTATTGTAACATAGTCACATCTCTTAATTTACTAAGTTTTTACTACAATCTACTTATTGTCAGCAACAACTCAATCATGGTAATATATACAAACATGTTCATGTATACATGCACACACACATTAATATGTGGCCCGGAAATTATGAAAATTTACAACTTTCTTAGACACAGGCACTTTCAAGATGTAAATAACCCACAGTGTAACTTCAGACACTACGTTTGCTTACCTGAGGTCTCCAGACAACTTAACTATTCTTCAAGAGTCTGAATTCTTTTTCAGTGCAAAAGAATCTCATTTTAGTCTTGCTTCATCACACGCCTCTAAAATAATGTCAGATGAAGACAAAACTCTTTTGCTCTTGTTATAAAGACCTGAGTTTCTGGCCATTCATGAAACAAGAAATCATACGTTTAACAGAAGGACAGTTGATGATTCCTTACCGCAGTCAACCCTTGAATAGTCAGGTGCATAGGTTACATAATTCTGTATTTTCTGTAGTTTGTAATTCTAGGTTCCATTATAGTTGAACCTTAGTAAGAAAAAGCTTTTGATCCAGGAATAGGGACACATCTCTGTAATCCCAGCACTCATGGAGGCTGAGGCAGTCCCAATAAAAAGTAATGGTTCTTTGCCATTTTCAACGTGGAATGAATTTTCTGACCCAGAATACATAGAATGAGAGATGGGGTCTCCACAAGGAAAGGTCCTGAATACTACTGCAAGTGGACATGGTAATGATTTGCTGTTCTTCCACAAAGAGTCTATGGCTATTTATTATAGTAGCCTTCTACCAAGGAAAAAAGAATACCCAGATATTTTAATGACCGTTAAGTATGAGGTTTAAATTAACATTAATATCCAGGGACATAAAGTGTCCTTGTAGCCTGAGTTAGACATAGAGGGTCCAAGTAACAAGTGTAGTTCTACCACACGTTTGGTTCATATAGAACCATGTACCAACCATAGATAGATTCATCGACCCCTAAATAAAGAGTTGCAATGGATGCATGGGACAATTGTGAGAACACCAACATGGAGATCTAGGCCTGTGGATTCAGAGCTACTTAAGTGAGAAGGTTGTGGAAACTGCTCACATCTGGCAATATCAAAGTTTGGAAATAATATGGTATCCCAAGAAGAAAGGGAGAAATTAGTGCCATTTTAAATATATAGGGATCCATGGTCAAGAAAAATTATCATGTGAAATTTCTGGCCTGACTTTCTCCTAGAGAAAGGGGAACCCATGACTAAAATGTGGCTTTAACTTTCTGTTTTCCAGGGCTCAAACTAGAAGAATAAAACTTGAGTATAATTGTCAACCACAGGACCCAATATTCAGATTATCTTGATTCACTTACTTGAAATACATCCTTTTTTTATGTGCTTTAATTAGTTTAAACTTGGCAAAGCAAAAGATACGTGGTGTTTCCCACCATGTCAGGAAAGATAAAAAACTAAATACAGCCTTGTTGAGAAACAACCAATCCTTTCACAAACTATGTGAGATAAGTTTAGCCACTTTTTAATTTATTTGCCATTGAGACCATGTTTCATGGAAACTTATGTACTCATTTTAAGGATTAAAATACTCAGAGTATTTTGCTGGTCCCATTTGCTATTCATCCTTATGCTTGGAATGACTGGAGCTCTGAGGAAAGGTGCATGCTGTTTTCATACCCATGATGCTAGGGTGATTTCGTGGGATGAAAACATACTGGCAACTCTCCATTAATTTATTTACAAAGGAGTATGAATGAGTTTCATATGAAGTGAATGACCTCCTACAATCAGGACTCCTTCAGGCTCTGCCTAACTCTTTGAATCCAACTGTAGGGGGCAAGGTCAATTCTCTAGCAAATCATGAGCCAACTAGCAAATTAAGTAAAAATTCCTTCAGTTATTGTTAAGATACAATTACTCTCAGCAGCAACATCTATAATCTGTTAAATTGTTCCAATTAACTAACTATTTAGAGCACAAAGTGTAAAACAGAATATATGTGAAACTAAATAAAGAAAAGATCATTCAATTCCAAAATGAAATTTACCTTCCTTTTAAGAGCAAGTACTTTAATACTCAGTAAGTTCAAATGTTAGTTGTTTTGTTGTCTTTAAAATGTGTGTGAATGGGTAGAGAAATATATTTTACTTAATCAAACTATCATTTATTTAATACAACTGGGTCATTTTTGGGCATGAACATTGGGAATGGCACAGAAAAGTTAGTAGTTGATTTAGTGTGTATGACTGAAACAGAGAAAGCTGGAATAATACGCCACTGTTTTAATCTAAATAGCATCCTATTTCTTTGTATAGTTGTATTCAAATCCTACAAGTGACTTTGCTTTCTATTGCATCAAGAGCAAAACCAATCATACCTTGTTTTATAGAACACCTGGAAAAAAGAATCATACTATAGTTGTTGTGGTTTGTGTTTAGATGTCACCCCAAAGCCTCATGCAGTCATGCAGGGGGCACTTTCAGAAGTGGCTGAATCTAAAGTTCGTGATTGATTCATGGTCCAATGCTGGAATTAAGATGTGTGTGCTACACCCATCCTCGGTGTATGTTAGGCTGCATACAATATAAGGACAGAAAGAGGCTTGTTTCTCTCTCTCATTGCTTTTGATGTCTTCCACCATCATGAACTGCTGCCCCTCTGCCATGTGACAACCTACTTTGGAACCAGCTGGTTATGGTTTGAAACATGTACTCACTGTGAGCTAAATGAATCTTTCCTCCTTTAATTTTGGGTATTGGTTATTTTGTCTCAGCAACAAGAAAAGTAACCATAACAATAGTGTAAGAAATAAAATTCTTATCATGGTATAGGAAAAGATTATTAAAGGAGGAAGTATAGTGGATTGTTATGAACATAAATTCTAACTATTTTCTACTCATGATATAGAGGTAAATGATTTTACCTCTATGTCCAGTCTTATCCTGTGTAGAATAATAATAAAGATAACTACATCTAAATTAGCTGTTTTAATCTACTAAGATATGTTTAGTGGAAAATAAACACGTTTTCAGGATTTATTATTATTAGTATAGAGGTAATAGCTTGAAATCTTCAATTACTCTATAGAGAAAATTACCACATACTTTCAATTCTAGGATCAAAAAACCTTAATATAAGAGATACATACTTTGTATGTGTTTAAAAGAAATTACTACCAAGCTTTCCCCCAACTTTTTTTATTTAAAAGAGAAAAAACATAGAAAAAAACAAAAAGCAAAAAAGACAAACAACAACAAACCCAAAACAATAACAATATAGGCTTTCAAAACAAGATGATAGGAGTTTAACAATGGTTGTTATATTGCATATTGTTAACTTTAAAAGAGTTATTTATATTACCAGATATAGACATGCAAAATTGATCTGATCTTATGAGTATTAACTGTCTTTTTCCAAGTACTAATAGAATTAGTATAGTCATTTTAGCTCTTATGTACATATATGCAATTTATATCTTTTGCCTTCTCCCTTGCTTCTTTCCTCCTTTCCCCTATCCCAGTTACTTTTACACTTTGAGCAGTTTCTTAACCTTATACTATATTTATTGTAGATTTTGGATCTTGCTCTTTCAGTTTGTTATACTAGGGAGGAAGTATGATATTTACACATGTATGATTTATTTCACTTATGAGTATAGTCTCAAGTCGCATTCATTTACCTATAAAAGCCTCAATGCAATCCTTCCTTTTACCTGAGTAGTACTCCATTGTATAAAAGTACCACATCTTTTTTATCCATTCCTCATTTGATGGGCATTTGGGTTGTTTCCAAGATTTGGCTATTACAGATTGTGCTGCTATAAATATGGATGCACATGTATCACTGTGGAATGATGTTTTCAGTTCTTCTGGGAAAATCCCCAGAAGCAGGATAGCTGGGTCAAATGGGACCTCTAACCTTAGCTTTTTGAGGAACCTCCACACTGATTTCCACAGTGCTTACACCAGCCTACACTCCCACCAACAGTGGAGAAGGGTTTCTTTTTCCCCACAGCCTCTCCAACATTTGTTATTGGTGGATTTCTTAATCTTGGCCATTCTTTCAGGAGTAAGATGGAATCTCAGTGTTGTTTTAATATGCATTTCTCTAATGGTCAATGATTCTGAACATTTTTTCATATATTTATTTGTCATTTGTATTTCTTCATTTCAGAAGTGTGTCTTTATCTCAGATGCCCATTTTTGGATTGAGTCTTTGAATTTTGGGGTTCTGAATTTTTTTAAATTCTTTATATATTCTAGCTATAAGTCCTTTGTCTGAGAGACAGTTGGCTAAGATATTTTCTCAATTCATGGGTTTTCTTTTCAATCTGTTGGAGATTTCTTCTGACATGCAATAACTTTTTAATAAGAGGAGATCCCAGTTGTTGATTCTGTGAAGTATTTTCCATGCAGTTTGATTTTTGTTCATGAGCTCTGTGCCTACCACTATGTCATCAAGATTTCTACTTACTTTGTCTTCTAGAAGATTTAGTGCTTCTGTTTTAATATTTAGAGCTTTGATCCATTTTGACTTTAGTGTAGTGCATGGTAATAGACATGGGTCTAGTTTTATTTTTCAGCATATGGAAAGCCAGTTCTTCCATCATCACTTATTAAAGAGACTATCTTTCTTCCAGTGAACATATTTGGCCCCTTTGTCAAAGGTAAGGTGACTGAGTGTGTTTGTAGTTGTGACTGTATCTTCTAATCTATTATCTTGATCTTCAGGTCTATTTTTATTACAGTATCATGCTGATTTTATCACAATAGCTTTGTAGTATAATTTCAAGTCAGGGTTGGTAATGCCTCCTGCCTTGCCTTTGTTGCCCAGAATTGCCATTGCTATTCTCGGTCTCTTCTGTTTCCAGATGAATTTTGGGAATGATTTTCTCTAGATTCATGAGATATACTAATGGTATTTATATTGGAATTGCATAAAATCTGTGTAACAATTTTGGGAGAATTGTCATTTTCACAATGTTTGCTCTTCCTAGCCATGAGCAAGCATTGTCTTTCCATTTTCTGAAACCCTCTTCAATTTCTTTTTTCAGAATGCTACAATTTTCAATGTACAGATCTTTTGCTTCCTTTTTTAGATTGATTCCTGAATATTTCATTTTTTTGGATGCTATTGTGAAGGGTGTGGTTTCCCTTATTTGTCTCTCGGTGAGTATGTTGTTTGTGTACAGGACTGCTATTGATTTTTGAGTGTTGACCTTGTGTCCAGCTATGCTACTGAATTTGGTTATTACATCTAGAAGACTTTCAGTAGAGTTTTGGGGGTCTGTGTAGACTTCATGTCATCTGAAAATAATGATAATTTAACTTCTTCTTTTCCCATCCTTATTCCTTTTATTTCTCTCTCTTGTCTAATTGCTCTGGCTAATGTTTCCAGAACTATGTTGAATTGGAGTGGTGATAGTGGACATCCTTGTCTTGTTCCTGATTTTAGGTTGCACGTTTTCAGTTTTTGTCCATCTAGTTAAGATGTTGGCTGTTGCTTTATCATATATGGCTCTTTATCAGATTGAGGTAGATAACATCTATTCTGATTTTCCCTAGGGGTTTTTAATATGAATGAGTGTTGGGATTTTATAGAAAGTTTTTTTGCGTCTATTAAGATGGTCATGTGATTGTTGTCTTTGGCTCTGTTGATACAGTTTATTATATTTATTGAGTTGTGTACGTTGAATCAACCCTGCATTCCTGGGATGAACTGCACTTGATCATGATGTATAACCTTCTTGATGATTTATTGCATTCTATTTGCTAGCATTTCATTGAGGATTTTTGCATCTATGTTCATAAGGAAGATGGGCCTGTAATTCTCTTTTTCAGTTGGGTCTTTCTCTGGTTTTAGTATTAGGGTAATACTTGCTTCTAGGAATGAGTTAGGGAGACTTGCTTCCCTGTCAATTTCATTGAAGAGTTTGAGGAGTATCAATATTGTCTTCCCTAAATTTCTTGTAGAATTCAGCAGTGGATCCATAAGGACATGGGATTTTCTTTGTTAGTAAGGTTCTAATTACATTTTCAATTTCTTTAACTGAAATTGGGTTATTTGGCAGTTTTACAACTTCTTGGTCCAGCTTTAGTAATTCATATGTTTCTAGGATTCTGTCCATTTCTTCCATGTTGTCAAACCTACAAGAGCAAAGGGTTTCAAAGTAAGTATTAATGATCTGTATTTCCACAGGGCCTATAGTGATTTAACCCTTTTCATTTCTTATTGAGTGGATTTGAGTTTTTTTGTTCCTTGTTTGATAAGGTTGGCTAAGAGTTTATCAATTTTGTTTATTCTTTCAAAGAACCAACTGTTTGATTCATTAATTCTTTGTATTGCTTTCTTAGTTTCAATTGCATTAATTTCTGCTCTGAACTTTGTAATTTCTTCCTTTCTTTGGGCTTTGGGCTTGACTTGCTCTTCTTTTTTCTAGAAGTTTGAGGTGCAGCATTAGGTTGTTTATTTGTGTTTGCTCCATTTTCTTTATGTGGGAGTTTACCTCTATAAATTTTCCTCCGAGAACTGCTTTCATTGTGTCTTACAGGTTCCAGTAAGTTGTATTTGCACTTTCGTTTGATTGTAGATATTGTTTAATTTCTTCTTTAATTTCTTCTGTGACCCATTGGTTGTTTAGGAGGGTGTTATTTAATTTCCATGTGTTTATGGGGTTCTTGTGGGATTTTTGTCATTAATTTTCTGTTTTATTGCACTATGGTCAGATACTATACATGGGATTATTTCAATTCCTATGCATTTACTTAAGCATGTTCTGTGGGCTGGTATATGGTGTATTTTAGAGAATGACCCATGTGCAGCTGAGAAGAATGTATATTCTAATGTTGTTGGGTGGAACACTCTGTACATATCTACTAGGTCCATTTGTTCACAAGTTTAATTTAGTTCTGTTATTTCTTTGTTGATTTTTTGTTTGGTTGATCTGTCTCTTTGTGACAATGGGGTGTTAAGGTCCCCTGTTAAAACTGTATAATTGCTTATTTGATTTTTCATGTCTATTAAGATTTGTCTTACATAACTGGGTGCTCCCATATTTGGTGTATATATATTTATGATTGCAATCTCTCCTCTTCAAGTTTTCCCCTAACAAGTATGTAGTGACCTTCTTTATCTTTTTTGATCATTTTTGGTTTAAAGTTCACATTGTCTGCAAACAGAATAGCTACCCCCACTTTTTTCTGGGTTCCTGTTGCATGGAGTATTGCTTTCCATCAATACTTTTAGTCTATGAATTTCCTTTTGAGTTAAATGTGTTTCTTGTACACAGCACATTGTTGGACTTTGTTTCTTAATCCACTCTGCCAGTCTGTTTCTTTTTATTGGTGAGTTGAAGCCATTTACATTGATGGATATAACTGATAAGTACTGACTTATCCCTGTCATGTTATCTTTCTGTTATCGGTTTTCTACTGTTTCTGTTTGTTTGCTGTGTTTAGTAGTTTCCTTCTGCTGTTGTTCTTGGAATTGTAGTTACCTTTGTCTCTTTTTAGAGTTTCCTTTAGTATTCTTTGTATATGCCTCACTTATCTGCATATTAGACTCTCTTCCCATGTTTGGAAAATTTTCCGCTATTATTTCTGTAAATAGTCTTTGTATGTCATTTGCATTGACCCTTGTTTTTTCACTTACGTCTATTCATCTTATATTGCTTTCCTTTGCATCATCTTGTAGCTGTTGAATTCTTATTTCCTAAGTTATTTTTAAGAGATCTGTTCTTTTATGATCATAAGTTTCCATCCTGTCTTCCAGGTTTGAGAGTCTATCTTCAGTTTAATTCAAGTGGTTTTGTCAGCTTCCAATGGAAGTTTTAATTTCCTGGATATTCCTTTGAATCTGTTTCATGCATTCTAATTCTGTCTTATATTGTTCATTCAAAGTTCCCATCCTTTTCTTATGTTCCTCTATTTTTCTTTATCTACATCTTCTTTAGATGCTCTCAATATTTCTTTTTTAATGTTTGTCATTTCTTTTTTTTACCTGAGAGATTGTTTCTGATTTGATTTCTTCTATAGCTTCATGTAGTTGTTTTTTTACTTCAGTTGCTAGCATTTCAGAAAGTTCAGTTGTGCAATTTCCAGTGTCTTCCATTTCATTGTCTCCCATGTTTGTTCTAGTGGGCTGGAGTACTGAGACTACATTTTACTCTTTTGTTTTTTCATTTTCCTCTGGGTCCTGTGCAGATGACTGGATAGCCTCCCAGTGGATTGCACTGGCACACTGACCTGAGCAGAGCTTCGATTCTCTAATACAATGTGGCTAGCTGGGGGTTCACTCCTTAACTATGGCACCAGGGCCTTGTGCTTTGATGGGCAGAGCTTAAAATCTCCTGGACTGTTTGCTAGGCTGATTGCTTCCTGATGATGGCTCCTGGACCCTGGGCTGGGCAGGGCTCACTACCTCTGTGAGCTGTGCAGCTGGCTGGGCATACCCTGGATGCATTGAAATGTTCATTTCATAGTGATTCTAGATGTCATGGTGGGGACTGGACCAGGAAGGTGAGGCTACCTTGTGAATGAACTTGATTCATTGAAGATTTGGTTTTTTTGGGAGTCTGAGACTGTGGGTGTCAAAGAACTCCTCCCTACCCTATTCAATGGTCCTTTAGGGAAAACCTTAGCACCAGAAAGCTCCTTCTTGGCTAAAGCAGACTTTTCTATTATCAAAAGATTCTCATGTGAAATTGTATCTACTTCCTTGAACTTACCAATGATCAATTCTGATTCTTCCATCTGGAACAAGAAATAAAATTAAGCACTTACATAAAAGAAAATTGAGCCAGAAAGGATCCCCTGAATAAATATAATGCAATTTTTATTTTGGCATTATACTTCTTACCCCTTGGTGGTTTTTTTCTGCTGTTGTTCTTGGAATTGTAGTCTTCTTTATCTCTTTCTAGAGTATCTTTCAATAATCTTTGTAGTGTTGGTTTGATGGTCATGAATTTCTTTAGTCGTCCTTTGTCATGAAAGTACCTTATTTCTCCACCAATTTTGAAGGATAGTTTTGCAGGATACCTCAATCTGGGTTGAAAGTTGTTTTCTTTCAGAACTCAAAATGCTTCACTCCAAGTTCTTGACTTGAAGGTTTGTGTTGAGAAGTTTGCTGTGATTCTGATAGACTTTCCTTCATAAGTAATCTGTGTCTTTTCTCTGACAGCTTTTAATATTCCGTTCTTGTGTTGAATTTCTGTTGTCCTAATTATTTTATGTCCTTAACTATGGCACCAGGGCCTTGTGCTTTGATGGGCAGAGCTTAAAATCTCCAAGACTGTTGCTAGACTAATTGCTTAAAATCTAGACAGAGCTTAAAATCTAGACAGAGCTTAAAATCTCCAAGACTGTTGCTAGACTAATTGCTCCCTGATGATGGCTCCTGGACCCTGGGCTGGGCAGGGCTCAGTACCTCTGTGAGCTATGCAGCTGGCTGGGCATTCCCCAGATGCATTGTACTGGAATACTGGGCTGGGCAGAGCTCGGATCCTTCATGCAGCTAGCTGGAACACACCCCCAGAGTGTGGGGCCAGGGCCTTGTGCCTGGCTGGGTGGAGTTCAGAACCTCCACCCATGTGGCTAGCCAGGGTACATGTCTAATGTGGCCCCAGGGCCTTGCCCCCCCACTGTTTGATTGAAAAAATTAACTAAAAATTCCATATAGATTGGTTCCTTAAATTATTTGATTTTTCTAGGTGTTCATCACTATTTCCCCATAGGTTAAAAATCCAGGAAAATTCTAATATAGTGCATCCATTTTCCTGCTTTTGGATCTAGGATATTTTAATTGAGAAAATTAAGTATTTTTAGATCCTCCAAGTTGAAATGAACCTTAAAAACCAAAATGCTGACCAACATAGGTACCCTCATTCACTCATGTATTTATTCTGCTGATTACTGAGCTTCCACAAAGGTAGGGACTGTGTCTTATTTTAATTTTGTCTAACTTGCTATTGATATAATGCCTGCACTGAGACAATGTTATTTGGAATGGAATACCTCTATGCCTCTATGAAGCATATGTTGAAGATATAATAAATGACAAGAATTGGATATGTCATGGAGTTACAATAAAAATAAATAGAACAGTTTCTGCTTTTATAGAGCTTATTATGTCAGTGATGTATAAGTTACTGAAATATTATACAATAAGTGATGGTGAGTGTGGCAGGTTATACGTGAATAGAAGCACTCTCTCAAAACTTCTAGAAAAGGAATGACGTCTTGGTCTTATACTTCTACTTTGTTGTGGTTTGTATCTGGATTTCTCTTCCAAAGATTCATGTGCTCACAATGGGACATTTCAAAGGTGGCTGGATGTAGGGTGTGTGAATGTGGATTAAGTGTGTATGAAAATGGATTAAAGGCGGGAAAAATAAATGAATGCATTGATTGGTTTAGCATAGTCCTGGATGTACATAATGGGAAGCCCCAATTTACACTTTGGTGATATCATCCAAAAGGCTTGTATACAGGATGAGATAGAAAGGAATGGGAGGCTTGCTGCTGCTATCTCCAGCTTGCTCTGCCATGAACTGTTTCTCCTCTGTGATATCCCCTACAATGCCATCCTGCCTTCTAGCCAGCTGACTATGGACTGAAAGCACTACAAACTCTGAGCTGAAATAAACCCTTTCTTCTTTGACTTGTGGATGGTGAATATTTTTCTTTCTCAGGAATAAGAAAGGTAACTAAGACACATTTCAATTGATCAGCTTTTACTCTAGCAATGACTAGCTCTTAGAATACATAAGTATGACTTGGTGTCTAATAAGGGAATGCCAGGGCTTTTGACAACTTATCTTTTGAAGTTTTGAAATGTTCATTTCATAGTGTTTCTAGATGTCATGGTGGGGACTGGACCAGGAAGGTGAGGCTACCTTGTGAATGAACTTGATTCACTGAAAATTTGGTTTTTTGGGAGTCTGAGACTGTGTCAAAGAATTCTTCCCCAGCCTACTCAATGGTCATTTAGGGAAAACCTTAGCACCAGAAAGCTCCTTTTTGGCTAAAGCAGACCTTTCTATTATCAAAAGATTCTTATGTGAAATTGTGTCTACTTCCTTGAACTTACCAATGATCAATTCTGATTCTTCCATCTGGAACAAGAAATAAAATTAAGCACTTACATAAAAGAAAATTGAGCCAGAAAGGTCCCCTGAATGAATATAATGCAATTTTTATTTTGGCATTATACTTCTTGCCCTTTTGAACTTTCTTATTTCTATTTATTTTCTATTTTATTTTTCTTAAACTACAGAGTTTGAGGACTGGTTGGTCACTCATTTTAGGGCTTCACACAGTATTGAAACAGTTTCACAGGAGACCTCACTTGCATTTTGCAGAATGGAGAAAAGGTAGTTTGAAGAACACAAAATGGAATCATTTTGTAATCTGCAGAACTCTTTCACAAATGCAAGATGCCCATAATGCTTTGTAGATTTTCTCTATTTTTTAAATCACATGCATCAAAGAAGTTAAAGACGTTGTTCAGAGTCAGTGGGTCAACAGTATGTATAATAAGAAAAGGCAATCTTCATTGTTTCTTAATTAAGAGTTTCATAGTATAAGGAGTGTTGGGACATTAATGTGGCAACCTAAATTAATGTGCATTAGTTTAACACTTATCTACAATTTATTTTGGAGAAGCTAAGCTGGTATCGATTCATTTTTCCAGTCTCCTATGAGTAATCACATTGAAAGTAAACAACATAAATTTTTAAGAACCTGCTTTTGCCTGGTAACTAACTTCATGCTAAAAGGGTGAATGTCAAAATGCATTAGAGGAGATGGTCTGAATTGATTTTTTGATAACTTTAAGAAAATTTTACACAGAAAAATAATTTATAAGTACCTGTCCGATTTTCTTTCTATATTTTTTTCAGAGAACCATTTTATTTTAGAGCTAGAAGAAAACTGAAGGATATTTCAACCCAATCCATACAGAAATATATGGTCTCAAGAAAGATTTTATAACTATCAAAGTGAGCTATTTAGCACCTTAGTTGATTTTTGTATTAAGCAATTTTTTAAGATGGAGCAATTAAATCTATTAATACTTAGACATTACACGACATAATTGTGACTAAGCTGTCATTAAGGACCGTGCTTAGCTGACTATAGTTATGGAAGAGAACATGAGGGGACATAATAATAGATAATGATTCATTTCTTGTACAGGTAATGTCTTGCTAATTGTACTAAAGTGTTAGGTTTTTTTTTTGTCTACCATAAACATGTTGAAAAGATTTGTTAATGTAAAAAGTATTGATAGTGTTTGGAGAAAGTGCAGTCTTAAATTTCTTGTTTGTATTTTTTGATGTCGTCTATTTTTATGTCAAGTATGCAATGAAAATTGTACATGTCAATATTATAGAGAAATACATTCTCCTTTTCTGATTCTGTGGTATAAAACACAACTAAGAGGTTACAAATGACTTTCTGTTAAAATCCTAAGTAGGTGACAACTTATCTAAGAATATTTTTTTTTATTTTGGTCTTTAGCCTTCTATTCTATATGCTTGCTTACTCAGCTACCTGAGGGCAGCCAGGCACCAGTGCCTAGTTTGCCAGCACAGAAATGCCTGCCACTATAGCTTGACTTCATTCCCACATCTTCCCCACCTCATTCCTCACATCATATGTCTCCACTGAACTTCATCACAAAAAGGTAGAGAAGCAGTAACAGGCTGCTCACATGGATGGTGATTGTGCAGGGTTCTTTTCCATGACCATGAGAAAGTAGTTAACCTTATACAGTTTTGGCCAATTTTATTGCTTCTTCCTTTTTTCAAATATGTATATAAAATTTCCACTTGGTAATATAATCGAATTTGAAAGTCAATTGACAACCTGTAAATATGTTTTTTAGTAGCTGTAGTCTATATTTATAAGTTTCTCTTAAAATAGCTTTATTATCTGCAATGTAGAATGGATGCAAACATTTTAGAAATTGAGATTAATGATTTACCTATGTTTGCATAACTAGAAAACTAAGGAACTCTAAATAATTTTTGTTAAATAAATACCTTTTCTGAAGGTGTTTTTTAATTTTTTTTGTGTGTTGTTTTAAAAAGCTTAAACAATTCAGTAAGAAATGGGGTGAAAAAGACTGGAACCACTTAACATTTTTGAAAAATATGTTATATGATGTATTTTCTTTTTTTTCTCAAAAACAGTTGCTCATTTTTTTTCTACCTTAATAAACCAGTACTAAAATGCTTCAGAAGACCTGAATTAGGAACATTAAGATTTTAGGGATTAAACACTTTGTGAAATGGAGAGTAAAACAAGGAATAATGCTGCTTTTGACATTGAGGTACATAGAAAAATTCAGAGGAAAGACAGCTTTGGAATATATTAAATCACTTGTCTTATAGAATATTTTAGTTTGTGCTTGGTGTTTTATGATACAGAATTACACTTACCCTGTATCTTTCATTCTGTAGTCTATTTTCTTTGCCTTTTTACTAACACTTTTGAGTTTAGGAAGATGGGTATTTAAAAAGTTACTTCTTTATTTTAGTACTGTATCACTCGGTGTTTATTAGGGAGACAGATTTAATAAAAAGACTTACAAATAAATAAGAATTTACAAGATTGGCTTCCAATGGCTGTCCACAGAGTCTGATGTGGAAGAGTGCAAAAGGTCTGCCTGAGAGCTGGTGATCTAAAGGATCCAGTTGAAGACCTGGAACTGTGTAATATCTTGTGCAAGTCCATATCATTATGGCCAATGGTCTATACTGAAACACTGAAGAATCCAGGAAGAGATGGCTAGGTGAAGGTGAAGACAGGAACTCCTCTGAAGAAATAGAAGTTAATCTTTCTTGTTTCTCCTTTATAGCATTCAGGTGACCAACCACCTTAGTGTAGGTCTTCTGTCTTTAGTACATCACCTCAGCCACACTCAGAACTATGCTGATCCACTTTAATCGAGGGTTTCATACTCAAGTTGACACATTGAACTATATAAGTACTTTAATATTCTTAGTAATTTGATTTCAGGTTTTTTTTTAACTTTGAATAATCTCCTTTTATTTCTACCTATTTGCAGTAGTCAATGAGCATATCATATTATCTCTGTTTTCTCAATTTTATTTTGTTAGTTTGACTTTGTTATAGCAAACGATATTTCTATAGTAACTTTATCATCTGCACCTGTGTAATAGTCATAACTCTATAAATAAGTGTATTCAACTCCTTTTTTTAGTTCTTCTGTTGGTCATCTTAGTCATCATTTTGTCAAATGAAGTTCACCTTTTAGTAAATTCCCCAGGAAAGACTCCTACATCATCTTAAAATTTGAGAATATCCCATGAGCCACTGAGAAGAATGCATACTCTGATGTTGTTGGGTGGAACACTCTGTAATTATCTACTGAGTCCATTTGCTCT
>RJWT010030216.1:0-14725 GCA_004365215.1 Cuniculus paca | reverse complement strand
GCATTAGATCACTTATTCTGTTTAATGGAATGAAGTGTTGCTCGATTTTAGATCAAAAATGAAGCCAGTTAAGATCCGTATGTGACGCTAACCCCACTGTCCCCAGCCATGGAACCTGACTGTGTTAAAATTAGTTCTTACAGCACTCCGGCAGGGACTTGGACAGGCGGCTCACTCTTCCCTGTCCACCACCGTGACCATTCCCTGCTCCACCCAGGGGCCTGGACTCCTGTTCACCTCCTTACCTCCTGTAGTCAGGGACACTCTGGGTCCGCCTTCTCTCTGGATCTGACCACCCTGTCTCCTCCAACCCAGTTACCCCAACCTGCACTCTGTGATCTCTGTCCCCCCAGCCTAGCCTGCTCGGCACTGCCCGATTCATCCTCCTCTAATAGCATTTCCGCCCAGTGGCCAGCTGCTCACCAGCCTTCGGCAGTCACAGAGAAGATAATCCCAGACACACGGTGAGCGTCAGTGCCACCTGACTACTTTGTATGGACCCAGAACTCGGAAGCCATGAGGGTAGCTGGCTCAGAGTGCCACCAGAAAGCAATTTCGTGTTCACAGAATAGAGCCTGCTGCAGAGGTGGGCGGAATTCCAGCTCGGGCGCTTCCTGGCCCTCTGTTGGCCTCAGTGCCTGCATCTGTAAAATGGAGAACTAGTTCATGTCCGGCTTTTTTATTGCCAGGCCTGTGGAGCCACATTAACAGGCTGAATTAATGACAAGCAGATGTAAAGCTTTGGTTTTCCTGGAGAATCATCTTTCTTTCCTTCTTCTATCTTCTTTTGGCCTCTGTGAGTTCCTGAACTTTTCAGGAATAATTACTTGAGAAAGTTCTGGCCTACCTTAGCTGTGCTGGGAAGAGAAATGAGGGGAAAGTCAGGGAGTGGGCCAGAAAGGGAAGGAGGGGCCTTGTTGTAGGAAGCCAGGGGCCAGAGAGGGACACCGCAGGCCCCAGACTCCTCTCCTGGCTCTGGCTGCAAGCCCGGGCGTCTCTGTGGTCCTGGGCCGGGCAGGCCTCACCCGTGACCTTGGCTCCAGGCCCAGGCTGTCCTTCCTGGCCCCTTCTCCAGGTCCCTGGCAGAGCTTCCCCACCCCACACTCCTGGCCTAGGGACAGATGGGCTCCAGTTCATGGCTCTGCCCCAGCTGTCTGCTCAGGTAACGCAGGCATCTGCTCACAGCTTTAACAAATTAGGGGAAGCATTGCATCACTGGACTCGTCTGTCTCCCATCAAAAGCCATTCATCACAGCATCTCAGGGGGCTCCGCTGGGAGCTGGGAGAAGAGAGCAGAGACACTGCAGCCAGACCCACCCCTAGTTCCACAGGGAGCAAGGCAAGGCTGGAAATGGATTAAAAAATTCCCATAGCCTGAATTCCAGAGGCCCAAAGGGGTGGAGAAGAAGGAGAAAAAAAATGTCAGACAGAGGATGCAGGAAAGCGCCTTAGAAAAATGAGGGGAGAAAAGCAATGAAGGGCCCACAACACTGGATCTGGGGGCATAAAGGACAGTCCAGAAGGGACTTCCCACTCATTTGAGGGCTGCCTCAGGCTCGAGGACCCAGGAAAGGGTGTGACCTCTGACCGTGTGAGGGAACCCTCCAGACCCAGAAACCAGCCACATATATGGGAGGACCCCGAGCAGTCAGAAGGACCAGTGTGCCCTATCTCTTTGAGCTGACTTTCCTGGTCCATAAAATGGGGCTAATCATACACAACCCCCCCCCCACACACCCTGGGGTTACAGTGAATACTGGGTAATTACCTGCATGGGTGATCTACTACACATACTAGCTTACATCTTGCATGTCTGATTTGCCCTACGTACCAGCTGAGTCCCTACACAGATGGTGCATAAGAAGCACCCAGCATCCACAGGCACAAAATGAATGGCAGCCTGCAAACTACTTTCACAAGGTTCACAGTGGGGTCTTCAGGTGCCACCTTTTGGGTTTTAAAAAGAGCATATGTAAACGGCTAAGACCTGAAATGGGTGGAAGGATGGCTTGAATATCAGTTTCCGGCTTATAATGTTCCACAGTTATGCAAGAAGTTACCTCTGGGGGATGCTGGGTGGAGGGTACATGGGAGCTCTGTGTGGGATTCCTCATGACGGCAGGTGAATCTATAATCACTTTGAAATACAATGTGAAAGCAACCACTCTCTTTACTGAAAAATAAAGTTCACCGTCCTCTATACTTGTGTGTGCGGGAGGATGCAGGCTATGCTCCCAGGGAAGGCACTTGCTTGTGTGGAAAGGGCGGCCCTGCTTTTCTACTATACACTCTTAAAACTTTTGAATGTTATACCAATAACACATAGGGCTGGTGCAAAATAATTAGCTAATTCAAAAATTTTAAGCCTAAGATGAAAATGTGTTCAGCCTCAGCTTCCCAGCAGCCCTATGAGGTTAGCAGCTGACACTGTAACCCAGATTTTACGGACAAGGAAACTGAGGCAAAGGTCGAGTTCCTCTGGAAGGAGAACCCAGCTTATCTGATCCTACTCCTTTTCACACAGTAAATAAAGGGGTGAAGACATGAATCGGGGCCAAAAAGCAAGGACGGCCAGCTACACGGCACATTCTGGGGGTGCCCAACGACTCTGAAGCCCACTAAATGGAACTTCCGGGCTGGAGGGTAAAAACTATTAGTGGACCCAGACCCAGCAGATAAAACACCAGCCCCAGGGCTAGCAAACCCGGTTCTAGTCCACGCCCTGTGTCATTTTGCTGGGTGATCGTGGGAAGATGCCATTTCCCAGGGGTTCTGCCTCTTCATGATTAACATAAGGGAGCCATTTTTTGTTTATTTGTTTGTTGGTTGGTTGGTCTTTTTGAGACAGGATCTCACTATGTAGCCCAGGCTGGTCTTGAACTTGCAATGATCTTCCTGCCTCAGCCTCCCGAGTCCTGGAATTACAGGTGTGAGCCACCAAACCTGGCTCCAGGCAGCCCTTCAACGTGAGCTTGGACAGTCACCGGGAGAGCTTTACAAACACAGATGTGGGGGAGGGGCGGGGGTTCACTCCCAGAGTTTCTGACTCAAGAGGCTGGGGAAGACTCAGGAATTTACATTTCCAAAAGTTTTCAGGAGGCATAGGAACTGCTGGCCTTTTACTCTGGCCCAGAACGTCTCACAAGGCCTCCCTGTTGATCAGGATCTGCACGGGGTGTCAGGTGTGCAGCCACAGGGAAGTAAGCCCTTCACGAAAGCAGCACGTACACGGTTGTGCCTGCACGCCACATGCAGGTGGCCGGCCAGCCAGCAGGGGGCGCATAGGCACCTTCTCTGCACTGAGCTCCGGGGAGTTAAGCAACTAGGCAGGTGCTGGCATCGCTACAGGAATAGGGACGTGAGGTGGCCGGCAGGAGTCCCTGCTCTCATTACTGCCAATCGCTGAAGAATGCAGCAGGCTGAGATGGGGGGCAGCCACCCCTGCCTCTGCCCCCCACACACTTCCTTCTATGAAGGACATTCACACACACACACACACACACCCCTAGCAGAGAGGGCCAGGACACAAGTCTGCCTTGTGGGCTCATCCTGAGTAACATTCCCTCCACCCAGTTCTAAGCATCCCACCCTGACCTCAACTTCCCGGCACCACATTACCTGGCTCCCACGATGAGCTGATTCCTGGAGGGATCCAGAGCAAGCTGAGAGAAATCTCGGGCTCCAGGGTAAGTGAAGTTAGAGACCCACGGCTTCAGATCTGGTGAGGGAGAGGCGACCCTTCAGTTACTGTTGGGCCAGGGGCTCTGCTGCACCAGAGTCAGACTGGAGAGCAGTACGGGGGAAGCTGGGGTGAAGGGGGTAGAGATCAGGGATCCACACGTCCACCTCTGAAAGGGGTCACCCGTGTGCCCCAGGCAGTGGTGGTAGACTGTTTTCTTTGCAGCTGCCATGTGCCTGAGCTCAGAGGAGGGCTCTGCCTTCCCCCAGATGTACAAAAGGAAACCTGCAAGCACCCTCGATGCCCCCCAGGCCCTCGGCAGCCACATCAATATACAAGCACGTACCCTATTTGTTCTACCCCAAAACTGTCCCCAGATCATCCACACCTTTTTCTGTGGTCTCCATCTTCCACCCAGCCACCATCATCTCCTGCTGGGACCGGTGCCAAGTCTGCTCACCAGGCTGGCTCCCAATCCTGTTGCTCCTACTCTATTTCCACAAGGCACCAAAGCGCTCTTTCTGAAACGCAGGTGGGCTATGCTGCTCTCCATCTCAGAGCCCTTCCCAGCTCCCCAGGAAGTCTCAACTCCCAGGACCTCCAGGTCCTGGCCGCTCTCTCCTCCCAACTCAACCACCTGGCAACTAATTACTTAGCGATCAGCCAAAAGAACGATGCCTCATCTTAATAATCCCTCAAATGCTCCACCCCATTCACACTAAACTAAACCAAAGCATTTCTCATGTCCTCACATCTATCCCACGGAAGCCTGCAAACCTTGGTACCTCTGTTCTTCCTCAGTGGAACAGTTCCAGCCCTGCTTCCCCCAAGAAGCCTTCCCTGACTCCCCCAAGCAGGGGTAAGGGTTTCCACAGTCTTCTGCTTTACCGCCATCGTAGTCCGTCACAGGGTGTCTAGCCTGGCGGTTTGTCCTGGGGATCAGGAAAAATCTTGCTTCTTGGAGCTCCAGGCTTAGCTTTGCAGGAACGTGCAAATAATCAGGTTTTCACGTACGATTCCGTGGACATGGGAGGGCCAGAGGTCAGGCAGTCAGTGTCCGCCCCATCTTTAGGGAAGATCCTTTTTAGCCAAACCCAAAGCCTTTTGAAGAGACTGGGTGGGCAGAGAGACCTCCCACACCTCCGGCTTACCAGGGGGTAGTTGGAAGGGTCCACCTGGGGCATGCCAGCTGGCTTTCCGCCGTCTTGGCCCACACCTCCTAATAGCTCTGCTCAGCCCCTTGTCACAGAAGGGAACCAGAACTGGGAAGGCGAGAACCGTGGGGCAGAGGAACTTCTATGCTCATGGAAGTGAGGATGAAGGGCGAGCAGAGGCAGCATGCTCTCTCCCCATGGTGCATAAGCAACTGGCTTGTACAAGGGCCAGAGGACTGTGTGTGTGTGTGTGTGTGTGTGTGTGTGTGTGTGTAATTCAGGGGAAATAAATCATTGCTCATTATCCCTCCACGATAGAGTAAAAGCAGCCCTTCATTTCTGCACGACAGGCAAACACTTAATCGCTCCCTGGAGAACTGGAGGTTTTGAGAGTTGGATGTTTTTCAGAAAGCTGTGATATACATGATTTAAAAAAAGAAGCAATTCTGCAGCAGAATGAAGCACATTCCTGGGGTCTGCCCCTGCCCCCAGCAAGTTACCTGCGGGTTAATGAGAACTGTCACATATCCTCAAAGGCTCGGTGGCATCTGGGCAGTAGAGGAATAAGGAATAGATCTGAAGTCCTGTGGGCAGGGTTTTAAACTGACCTCAGGGTCACTCGTGCAGAGCCTGGGAGGACGTTGTACTCTCCTCCAGGGGCTGTCCTCCAGAAGACCTCCTGGATTATAAGCTTGCTGCCTCATCTTATTTTGCCCCACATTTCTTCCACCCTTCCTGTTCCACTCACCCTGTTTGTCCCTGTTCCTCCAAAGGAGCTGAGGTCTTTCCTGTGTGTGTGGAGGAAGGGGCGGGGGCTGGCCTGTTCCCATCAGACTGGCTGCTCCTAACAGTAGCAGATAAATTATACTTTACTTCCCTCCTCCTCTGTGGCAGGGGCCACCCCAGATGTGGGCTGCTAAAGGGAGGACGGGGGCATGATCAGATAGCTCAGCCTTCAGTTAGGTCCTTCCTTAGGGAGGAGAGAAGAAGAGGACACACAACTCGAGCTGGGTGACAAGGGGAAGGTGGGGGTGGGGGTCTCCTCCCAGTTTCTGTCCCTGTCCCCTAGCCTGAAGGAACCCACATGAGCTAGCCTCGTGGAAAGGGGCGAGGGGGAGAGAGGCGGCTGCGATCCTGGAAAGCGAACCAGCCTCATCTTATTAAACAGCCAGTGGGGACCAGAGGGAGAGCTGTCTTTAAAATACCAAGCACGTTCTGAGCTCCGTATGCAGCGAAGGCTTTGGACGGTGACTTTAAGAGAAAAATGACATTCTCCATGACGCGCCTGTGATTTTAATTATAGTCAATTCAATTACCCACTTTTTGGATTAACCACCATGAGTGTTAACTCTAGCCTGGCTTCTCCGTGCCACCAGAAAGGGCGTGGTGTGGCCAATAGAACAATACGCTGGCCGTAATGAACCGGGGCGGGGGGCCAGGAGGCTGGGGAGGGGGGTGCTCGAAAGGAATTGACAGGAGAAAATGTTACCTTTCAAAGCAGAAAACCGCCAGTCAGACGGTGCCACGGCAGCTCCCCCAGGGAATTCAGGGGTTATTCACAGATCCACTGGAGTCAGGGGAAAGGGAAACACACAGCTATGTGTCGGGAGGCCCCCGCATCCCTCAGAACTGAAGCAGGGGTTGGTTTGTGCTGGGTTAATGTGACTCCTCTGGAACTTGCACCAGCTAGAGTACAACCTGGTGCCAGACCAGCTGGGCTGGGGGACCAGAGGTAGCTCCTTTAAGGGACAATACAAGATAAGTGAGTACCCACAGGAGACACATCTTCAATCTCAGGCCTATAAAAATGTGGGGAGCCTAGCATGTGGGAGCCCTGAGTTTCACCCTCAGTGCACACACACATACACACACACACACACACACACATTCGGTGAATGCATAGGAATACCCAAAACTATCAGGACCGGGCTAGGGGTGGGGATTCCTTCATTCCGTAAGAGGGTGGGGTAGGAAGTCAGATAGATTCACATTGAAGA
This sequence comes from Cuniculus paca, assembly GCA_004365215.1. Taxonomy (NCBI): domain Eukaryota; kingdom Metazoa; phylum Chordata; class Mammalia; order Rodentia; family Cuniculidae; genus Cuniculus; species Cuniculus paca. The sequence continues at coordinate 7,895 of RJWT010030216.1, read as the reverse complement.
TCAAAAATGGTCTCAGGGAACCAGGCCCTCAGGACCCTATCTCCCATCTCTCCGGTCCCCTCTCCACCCACTTTGCCTCAGTGTGGACCACCCTGACTGAGGGGGAAGGGGACAAGGGTCAGTCCTGTAGGTAGTGCCCAGGCAAAGCCCCTGGGAGGGCATGTTCCAAGAGGAGGTGTCATGGGCCTTCAGCTTGAGGACAGCCCTAGGAATCCTGTTCCCTGTCTCCACACTTCGTCCTTCCCTTCAGCAATAGCTACCAGCACTCCGGGCGCCATCAGGAGTCTGCGGGTGCATGTGTGTTTGTACACTCTGGACATTGCTAATTTACTGTAATCCACTTCAGCCTACAAAGCCAGAGATTCTGGTTCAAATAAGGCAGCTCAGAAAACACAGCTAGAAGTCTTCCTCCCCAGAGAAGGAAGCCCACCTGCAGCTGGGAACCCTGCAGCTAGGAACCCTGCAGCTGGGAATGATGCAGCTGGGAATCAGCATTTTCAAACCACTTCCAGTCTCCCCTTTCACCAACAGCTCCCAACTCTCGCCTGTCTTCTGCCAGTCAAATTCCGTGCCAGACTCCAACTCACTGATGCATCTTTCTGCTCTGGTCTCCACCTTGGCCCACCTCACTAGTCTTTGGGCCAGGACTGGGTCACGCAGCCTCCAGTCCAGGGCCCTAGAGGGCAGAGCATCTGATGCCAGGGCAGTGGAGTCCGAAGACTGACCTTGAAGCCTGGCTCTCACAAGTCTCTCCAAGACCCGGGCCTTGATTTCCCTGTCTGCAAAAGGAGATGACAGTCTCCTTGCCCCACATGCCCTGACATGGTCATTAGAGGAGCAAGAAGGCCATGTGAATCAGACTGAAGAACCCGAGACCCTTGAGACAGCATCTGCAGATCCTGATGTGAGCCGCCACGTAGGTGCTGGACCTTGAATTACGAACGTGATCATGACACAACCCAGGACCCTCACGCTGGTCAGTAGGTCGTGGGAGAACAGCCAGGCCTCTCCGGTATTTGTGTTTGGTTTTAATTTTTGGATTATCATCAAATGTATATACTAATTTTAGAAATTACAGGGAACTTACGGACCCCTTGGAATACGTCCAGTGATTCACAAATCCCGCTTTGGGAAACACTTCAGTAGGACACTCCCACGCTCTCCCTCAGCAAACACAGGCGTTATTAGCCACTGGGGCCCCTTTCAGTGGGGTTCCCAAGCCTCCAAACAGGGATGCCTTCGGCCCACTTAGAGTGGGAAGGAAGACTTCCAGAGATCTCCAGGCACTTCCTAAGTGAGTCTGCATTACTCTTCCCACGAAGTGGAATTTGTGCTTCCAGAGCAGCTAGAGCTGAGACCACCAAGTAGATCTTGGCCACTGCCACCCAGGGTGTCCACAACTTCATTCTCTAGCAAAAGAATCCCAGAGAAAGACCACCACTTCCTCAAGGGAAAACATGGACCAAGGCTCTGAATAAATCATCTGGAGACAAAAACCAGGCCTTTCCAGTCCACACACAGGGACCATTCTTGAAACATCCATTGGAGGCTCAGTATCCTACAGGACACAGACATCTCCAAGGTCTTCCAGCAGCCAGGAGGACCCTGCTGAGCTCTGGCCCAAGCCCTCGAGGCCCACTGAGTGGGAGGCTCTCACCTTCGAAGGTCACAGTGGGGTGCTCTCTCAGGGCGCAGAGGTGCTGCTCACTGCCGGGCTCACTGGAGACACCGTGGGAGCTGGAGAGGTGGGCCACCAGCAGAGTGAGGCTGGGCAGCAACAGCAACACTGCCAGGGGTCCTGGGACCACCATGGTGGACCCCTTTGCAGTTCTAGCTCCTGGAGTCAGGCTGGGAAGGAAACCTGCAATGAAAAACTGGGTCTCACCAAGTGCCGCCTCCATCAATCTCCACTTCTCTCAATTTCCTTATGGTTGGCAACAGCCCTGTGGCATTTTAAAAAATAAATGTATACTGTATTCGTTGCTCAGAGTTTGCTCTGCTCTCATCAAGCAAAGTTATAGATCATATCTTGAAAGCTAATTTTCCTTCTAATGGTATTCCGAACAAAACCGATGAATTATAGAAACTTTTCTGTTATTATCCCAAATGGTTTTAAATGAGTTTTAATGACACAAGTGGTATCTTAGGGATTTTAATAAATGGAACCAGGGAACTCAGTAACCATTTATAAAAAGAAAAACTTGGCCCCAGGTCCAACTTAGACCTCACATCTTATGCTAGGAAAAATTTCAATTGGATAAGAGATTTAAAATGTTAAGGATAAAACCATAAGAATATTAGATGAACATTTGGACAGAATCCTTCATACCTTGCAGTGAAAAACTATGACTCAAAATCTAGAAACCATCAAAGAAAAGATTGATGAATTTGACTACAGTAAGAACAAAGGTTCCCTCTAAAAAATAACATAAAGTAGCATCAAAAGGCAAATGACAAACTGGAAAAAATATTTACAATTCATATTACAGACAAGGGACTAATATTCCTAATATATAAAGAAATCCTAGGTGTCAAGAAGAAAAAGACCAACAATCCAGTAAAAAAAAAATGGTGAAAGAACACAAACACAAACAGAGTTTAAAACATATGAATGATATTTTTCTTTTTTCTTTTTTTTGGGGGGGGGTCTTTTTGAGACAGGGTCTCACTATGCAGTTCAGGCTGACTTTGGGCTCACTTTGTAGCCCAGGCTGCTCTCGAACTTGCGAGGATCCTTTTACTTGCGAGGATCCTTTTGCCTCAGCCTATCGAGTGCTGGAATTACAGGAGTGCGCCATCTCGCCCAGTTGAATGATATTTTTCTCATTCATAATAAGAGCAATGCAAATTAGCACTTAGACTGAGATACCACTTCACACCTATCAAGTCAGCAGAAACCCAAGTCAGACAACACATTTCTGGCGAGGCTGAGGGGAGAGGGACACTGTCACATACTGCTGGTGGGTGTGAAAATGGCACAACTCAAGTGGAGAGGAATCTGGTAGGATCTGGCAAAACTGCTAATGCATTTACCCTTCGACTCAGTAACCTAACTTTGGGAGCCTAGCCTTCTGCTCCCCAAACTGGTCCACAGATCAGTGTCGATCCCCACACTGCAACAACACCGTGGTGAGACAGATGAAGACATTTGAGAGCCAGTGATTAAAGCCTTCCTAGTAATTTGATGGAGTGATTTTATATGGATTCAATCTAACAACCAAATAAGTGGGTCTGGGGGTACAGCTCAGTGGCAGAGCACTTGCCTAGCATGTGCAGGATCCTGGGACCCATCCTCAACCCCCCAGAAAACAACAGTAAGGGAGGGAAAGAGGGAACAAAATAAATATTTGGGCTCGCCCTTGTATGCTGTTCTTTATTTTTCTGGTAATTCACTTTTGTTGCATTGTACACAAGTATCCATCTGCAACAGGTTGTAAATTGAAAAATCCAACCTGTTCCTTCACTACAGATAGTTGAGAAGCAAAAACAGACTTCGAGGGCACCTATACAAGGTGACTTATGTATGAGATTATTTGCTGGGACATTCTTTGAAATAATAGAAAGATGAAAGACAACCAAATATCTAGAAGTAAGAGACTGCTTAAAAAAGCTAAGATGTATCTTTGTAATGAAACACTATGCAGCTATAGAAAAAGATGGCTTTTCTAGGAAATTAGAGGTTGAAGTGGGTCAGGGACTCCCAGCCAGGGATGGGCTTAATCAAAGTGGAGGCCTGTGTGGGCTGATGGGGAATTCCAGAGGTGACTCTGAGGGGCCTCCCCAAGGTAGAAAGCCAGTGAGAGGTCCCTGCGGCTCCTCCCTGTTCTTTAAGATTTTTGCTTCTAACCCTTCCTCTCTCTTCCATTCCCAGTGCCACTACTTTGCTCTGGAAAATTGCAGTAGGATTATTTTACTCGTTTCTATTTCCTCACGTATGTGTGAAATGAGATGTTATCCATCACTGAGTTACTGCAAGGCTTCAAAGACATAATACAGTGACAGATGCAGCTGGTCGACCCTGACTGGTTCAGCACCACGGTGAGAAGCAGTTTCCATAGTCCCTATTTGGCCCCCTGGTGATCAGGTACAAAACACTGCATTCTCTGCCCTCCCAGAAGGGCCTGGCCATCCTTCTCAATGAGACCCTCTGGAAGGGAGGCTGGACCAAAATTCTTTTCATATTGTCACTCATATGTTCTTTTCTCCCCTCAGTGTTTGTCTGGGCCTTCTTGCCTGTGGGCCTTGGCTCTGCTGTCCTAGTCTCGTTACCCACGACGGCCCTTCCACAGTGCTGTCTCTGGCCTCTCAAACGGAACCACAGCAGTACATGTGTGGGGGGGGTGAGGCTGGAAAGGCTGGGTCAACCCTCTGCAAGCGGACGACCTGAGTTACACCCCAGCTCTTCTCCTTACTAGTTACATGACTCTGGGGAAGCTGCTAGACATTTCCTTGCTTTGGTTTCCCTAAATCAGAAATGAAAAAACAAAACAAAACAAAAAACAATAAAAAGTGCATCAGCAGCTATGAGGATAAAAGAACATATTCCCTTCAAAAGGCCTAGAATAATGCCTGGCAGACACTGGATGATCAATGAATGGGAGCTATTCTGGGGCCAGAAGGACATGGGTGGCACTGGAGACTTCCCTTCTGCTTTGTACCTCCAGATCTGCCCTCTCCTGCCTGCTGGGGGGACCTGCAGACACTGCACCCAGTGCCTCCCTTGCCTTGGGCTGGGTGTGACCAATGGCAGGAGGAGGAGATGCTCGGGGAGCTGCCTACATCTTCTGCTTCCAGACAATGGGAAATCGTCCTCCCTCCAACCTTTAGAACTTGAGTGGTACCAGTCCCTTGGTTTCAGCCCCACAGGGATGATCCATATGATTCTCAGCTCCCTTCTCACATGTCAATAAACAATTCCTTTATTAAAATGCCCTCGAATCTCCCATCTTGAGAGCGCTATCTGCTTCCTGGGGGGTCCCTGACTAATAGAATACCTCATGAGAGATTACTCAACACATATGCAAATGTCATCCTTTGAGCTGGGGCTTTTGTTCCCTCAGCCCCTCAAGACATCGAAGGTGGCACACAATGGCCCTCCATCACTGTTGTCCACCTGCCCCCTGCCCCGCACTCCTATCTCTTCCCAAGCCTCTCTGCCTCTCCACCCAGGTCTGACCACTATCCTCAGAGACTCAGCCTGCCCAGCACTCTTCGTGACCAGATCCTGAGCCCCAGGGGCCTGAATTAGAAACATGCCCTGGGTCCCTTCTCCTCCCCCAGTCCTCATGCCCCAGAGCTTTTAAATTCTGCAGCAGAAGTCCCATTCTCATTATGATTTTTATGCTAATATGTCCTGCCTTCCTGAATCAATAATTGCTAGATTAATATCACTGCATCCACCTGTGCCCCACCACCGCAGGTCTGCGGGGCGTTTCAGAAGGGGAGGGATGGAGGCAGGGGAGAGGTAAGGGAAGGATCTGCTCTACTCATGTGGCTTTCTTCAGGGGAGGGAGGAGACAGGCACATGGGCAAGCACACACTGAGACAGATCCAGAGTTCGTCAGGGAGGCCACAGGAAATGCCGTACTCACATCAGTGCCCCAATCCTGAGTCTTGCAGAGGCTCATGCACAGGCCTGATTTGCTGTCACTGTCAGACTTCCTCCTTGGCAAGGGAGCCAATAGACCCTAGAATGCAACGCAGGGTCAGAGCAGCTAGGAATAGGCCGGCGTGTGGAGTAATGATGGCCAGCACCGGGTGCAATGAGCCAGGGCTAGAAGCTTTGAAAATGTCAGTAGAACAGGGGCACCATACTGAAAAAAGAAGAGTGGTCAATCCTCACATCAATGAGTTCTAGATGCTTATTGGGTGGGGGCAACTTCCCAACATCTAAGAACTTCCCATTCCCCATCATTGGAAATTATCTCCCTCCTCCGCAGCTGAAGAGGTAGGCCCCAACGGCCTTTCACATGCCACTTGATCCTGCCACAGCTGCTTGCACCAGAGCAGTCATGTGATCAAAACAGACCAATCACTGCTTTCCCATGGGGTCATGTGATCAGAATAGACCCATCAGTTGCTGTCCTGTCAAGGGTCAAGTCAGTCTTTGCAGTAGAATCTGGAAATGTAAATATAGGCCCCAGGCATAGTCTTCTTCCACCTGTCATATGGTGAGGACAGTCTGAAAACAGGCCAGCAACAGGAGATAGTGGAAACTTGCTGGAATGCTGACAGCCTTCCTTCCCATTCTCAGTTCTGGCCGTTGCCTGAGGTCTGACTACATTCTACCTCTATGAGCCACTCCTCACCCAAGTCTTGGTAACAAAATTTCTGTTTTTGTGTGGTGTTGTGTCAGATGAGACACAGGCGCTGTCTCAGTGTCTGTTGGTGGCCTTCCTCCTATGCCACAGTCTCAGCATCTGTGAGGGATGGAGGCAATGTACTCCAGTTAAACCTCTCCTAGCCTTTCGTCAGAGGCTAGACAGCGCATGAGGAAGTCACTGATGGGCAGTGCGGGGAATGTTCCAAGAGGACTTTACTTCTTCCATGGATAGGATGGGGATGTTGGTCCATCAGCTAGGACAGTGACGCAGAAGTAGTTCTACTCTGTCTACCTCTGGATTTCCTTTCCAGGTTTGACCTTTGCATGCACTTCCTTCCTTCCTTCCTTCCTTCCTTCCTTCCTTCCTTCCTTTACTCTGTGCTGGGGATTCAACCCAGGGCCTTGCACATGCTGATCATGCAGCACTGTACCATGACTCTTTTTCCCGCACTTCTTTTTCCTTTGTCCACAAGGGGAAAATTACACCCATCTCTTAAACATGTTGTTGCAAAGATTAAATGAGTTCTTTCATCCAATGGGCTTAAAACAACACCTGCCGCAAAGGAAGTGTTGCAGAAGTGCTGGCTATTACTAATGGAAATAAATACACTGCTAGTTTGTGTAAGCCTTTGTTTTTCAGGTCTCAGTTATCACTAGCCAAACATATTCCTATTCAATATAGTTTGTTTTTATACTTAAAACCAAATATTTCTATGACAAATACAACTTCTATTTCTAATACAAATGTCTGATTTAATGTTGACGGGCAGTGTGTGGCAAGGGCTGATTTTCCTGAGAGTTGCCTACTACCATGGGAATCCCTGAGCATGGGAAGCTGACATATTGGGGTACACATCTCAGATTCATCACTTGTACATAAGGCTAGCAGTTCCTTGCTGTAGAAAGAACACCGTGTGTGTGTGTGTGTGTGTGTGTGTGTGTGTGTGTGTGTTTCTGGGGAAGGAACCCAGGGCCTTATACATACTGGGCAAGGGTTCTACCACTGAGCTATATCCCAGCCCTGGAAAGAATGCCTTGAACCACCCAGAACTGAGGCTGGCAGAAGGTGGGTCCATAAGTAGAAGTTGATTAGAACGCATAAAACCTCAGCTAGCTAGTATTCATTTGCATGATACTCCATTGGGTGCTTCCTGGATACCTCCTTCGTACAGGTCCTATACAGAGAAGTACGAGCAGGGTAGACTTACACAGCAATAGCATGGTCCCTGCTGTCCAGGAGCTTACAGCCTAATAGGGGAGAGGAAATAGGTCACTGGGAGAGAGACAGTGACCTGGAGCCTGGGATCTAGATGACAAAGGAGATGCAGAAAGCTCGTCGCTGCCCTGTTCTGGGGCTTCCTGTCACTGGCACAGTGGTGGTAGCAGCGGGGAGCTCTAAGAGTGGGGAAGGGAGGTGCGGCGGGCGCCAGCTGACTTCTGTTATTTTGGGAAACCCTGAGCCACAAGGAAAACATTTCCTACATCTTCAGCCAGAGGTTTTTTGGGTTTTTTTTGTACTGGGAATCGAACTCATGACCTCATGCTTACCAGGTGGGCGCTCTGCCACTGAGCT